>JAECUM010041805.1:0-12224 GCA_016617855.1 Megalonaias nervosa
TTCCATTGGCCCCATTCATTTAAAATGCTAATTTTCAATTCAAATAACCTTCATATCGCCCAAACTGACAACTCCTGCCACATATTACATTTCCAAAGGCCCCAATAGTGACAGCTGTGATGTTAAATTCTGGTAGTCTCTATATCTTTACTGCAGTCACTGATTTTGAGTATTTGTATTGTGTAATTGACCTTTATCCATAAATGAGGGTAGGAGCTGGACCTATCTGTTTAATGCAGGGGTCTCAAACACGCGGCCCGCCAAACCATATCCTGTGGCCTGCAAAATGATTGGCGTCACATGGTGTCATGAGAGATTACAAAGGTGGTGCGGCCCTTGGACCATTGAAAATGCCCTCAGGGTGGTTTGAGTTTGAGACCCCTGGTCTAATGTCATGTAGGGTAAAAATGTTTACTTGGTTTGATTTCTAGATACAGTTTTGATTCGGACCTTATAATGTTCTGGAAACAGATTTTATTAGCTGTTTCATGGAAATTTGCGTTAATGGTCCTCAAATCGTGTCTTAGTTTTTTTTTTAAATTAAGGTTGCTTATATCAGAATTACTCATTGCTCTATATATCAGTCTTTAGAGGAGTAAATCTTTGTTCAGCATTAATTGAGAGGATTTATTTATTTAAATTATTCACTGGAATTACAAAGTACTCGCTTATACTTTTGGAACTATTGTGGGAGTACTGAGAATTCATTCAGGGGAATTTTGGATTATATTATTGTGATACATCAAGACTGTTAGCACATCCACACTGTTCTAGGATTGGTAGATCAACACTTTCAAAACTGGAATTTATTCAGAACTCTACATTTGGACTTGTGATAGAACTGTTAGGACTATTTGGGATTTAATGCACAATACTTTAAAATCTTTTTAAATTTTCACTTTTTATTCAAGGTAATAAATTATTTGTTGAATTTTATAAAACTTGTTGGCTTTCGCTCTTTTCTGTTACTTAGTTTAAGACCACAGAGTCGTAACATTAGACTTTGCTCTCGCCAAGTCACTATAATTTGTTCATTTTCCCTTTCCTTTCGTTGTGACTTGATAGTCGTCTGATACTGCTTGGCCTGTGACGTAAGAATTCTCTTTGTCAGCCAGTACTATTCCTGGTCTCATGTACTGCATCTTGTGCTTGGTTTGGATTCTGAAATCCCACAGTATTCTGACCTTGTTGTTCTCGTCTACTTTCTCTGCCTTGTGATCGTATGTAGCACTTATGTCCAGTGCACTCAGTTCCATATTTCTTAGTTACCAATGGACGGCTAGGGAACGTCTGTCGTGTCAGTTTTCAGCTCACTTGACGAGACCATCTTGCATCCATCACAAAATGGTTGCTGTCACATTGGAGGACATTTCTTTTTCATTTTTACCACGTTCGAGACTACAAGCACATCAAAACATTCAATATTGGAAATACTACTGGAATTGAGTTGGCACTTTATACATTTGGACTTGTGATCAAACTTTAATGACTATTTGGGACTTCGTTCATAATATTGTAAGTTATTTTTAAATATTTATGTTGCATTCTAGGGAAATAAATTATTGGTTAAATTTTTCAAAACTTGTTGGTTTTTGCGCTTTCTGCTACTTATTTTGAGACCAAGGTTCCTTTAGGATAAGTAGCTATTAGCAAGTACTTTTCATCATTTTAGACAGGTATTTGGAACGAAGGACTGATGATTCCCGACGATATAAACTTTAGCAGATTAATATTTAGAAAACAACATGCAGTGAAAAACGAGAGAAAAATAAGTAAAATGTAAAGAAGCAAATGATTAATTGCATATTGTGTATTTTTCTCTTCGCTATTATCCGTACTGACCACAACTGTTCTTTCAATATGGAAATCTTGACAGCCATCGCGTTACAGGCATGCGTATAATATGCCTGTCAGTCAAGAGACCGGGTTTACTGGAAGAAGACCAATATCACAGCCCCCATTACATGGTATCATGATGTTGGCCACTTGCATTGTACGCAAGCCCCAATGTATATGAAAAATGTGACGCTCGTTGCATCTTGTTTAGTCTTAGTGCAAGAAGACAATTACAATACAATAGCTCAATACTATTTCAATGCCGCAATCTCTTGTGCGTACAATGCAATATCAAACTGCCTAAGTTACTTCATATAAATACATTTTCCTCAAAACAGATTGTCCCTGAACATTTAAATGACAGTTTTTATAAGTTCATAGTTTATAACTCGTTACTTATTGGGTACTATTTGTGGTATTTGGCTATACCACACCCATCCACCCTGATAAACTTAATTGCATTATCAACAGCCCTTAAGGATAAATACAATCACATGGGTGCTACCAGTGGTCCACATCCTCCTATTCAGTCGTAATGCGCAGTCGTATGCACCACTGCGTACGCAGCACGCAGCACATTAATAAGAGTTCGGTAGATCGATAATATGGCGTTCTTATTCATAACGTTATTCGAGGCCGTATTCAGGTTTGATGGTCCTTCTTCAGAAATAAATCCGAGTTTTTCTTGCGAACTCGAGTGATTTAAATTAAAGCTAGTATAGGCGTTTATACTATACGGACAGGGAGCCGAAGAGGTCGGACCCGTGCTCCAAGGATCACGGGTTCAGTATCCGCCTTGGCCAGCCTGGACCAGCTACCTCTGCGTTTCCGTGGGAAAGGAATTTAGCTGCCATTTTCTCGGAATGATATAGCCAATAATGTTTACAGTGCTGTTAAAACCAACAAAAATATACAAAATTAACGTTAAGTGATAAAATTGCAGCGCCGTGACAAAGACTATATACATTCAACATGAACGATAACTCATTCAGGTGAACAGTGTACTAATGTAAGGTAAACTAATGTTTAAATATTAAGAATCAAAAGTAAATGTAAACCACTTAATAACATTACCAACACATCCATTCAAATCTTTTCGAATTGGTGTGAAAGAAATTGTAAATTATATGTCAGTGAATAACTTTGAATAACAAAAAGCATTTCAGTTCCAAGTAAAAATTCATAAATTAGAAAAGTAGCAGTTTCCGACTGAATAAAAGCTACAGTATATACAAATTAAACAATTCAAGAGCACCTTTAAAATCCATGTCACTGAATAACATCATACACTTATTGTTTACACGAGATCCTGCCATTCAGTCTCTTTCAACTCCCGTATCCATGAACTGGGGTCCATCTTTCCTGTGTGCAAGCAAATGTTTGATTTCCAATATATTTCCAAAGTACGCCGCAAGGCATGCCATAAACAATTCTGAGTCTTGTTAGTGCCCTATCTGAGTCACAATAATGAGGCCATACGAGCTCCATCCTTCTGACTTGGGCTTACCGTACCTCAATTTTCTATGTTCTTAGACATCTTGAAACTTTTCAATATAGTTAACATGGAATTCATGTAAATGGCATGGAAGCTACGTAAACAAAAGTGTACAAGTTTTAACACGTACTTTGAATCTTGAAAGTAACCATTGAAATAACTTGGAGACTTGCACCGTGAGAGTTTCGTCGTATGAGTCACACGGAAATATCATGGGACAATCGGATTTAGAATATATACTTTTTTAAAAGCCCGTGAATAGACACAGTAAAATGAACAAACGATGGTCTTTAACAAATCTGCACAAATAAAATGTTGACTTCGAACACTTTGCACAAGGACAATTTGGACTTTAACAAATGAACGAAACGAAATGAAGAGAAGAGTACTTGTATCATTGGTAATTTTTTTTATTTTTTTTAAATCGATTATTGTATGACAGCTGACAAGATGCTGATAATTAAAAACTAAAATCATAAGCTCATTTGGGAGAAGAGCTTACTGATTTTCATCACTTTTTTGTTCTGATTTCAATACAAAACGTTTGCTACTTTGGAACACTGGAAATCTCCGGAAATTGTTATATTATTCTCTTTTGACCAGCCTGTGTTACTGTGGCCTTTCTGATAAAGAAGTGTCTGAACTGGTGTGGCAAATTCTAACTTTTTCTAACTGAAATCTTATATTTCGAAACATTTATACACCCGTAAGTTTCAATGAAATATTATTTTAAATGCCTGAATGCATACAGGTTGCCTAACTCCATATACTGCAAACTGAAATTTTAATTTGCAAGCGAATGGGAGATCAGCATCATTCTCAACATGTTAAGAAAGCCCAAAATAGTAATATTCGAGTACAATTTGTTGACTTTCAAACACTTTTATATCTTCTCTGTCACGCTTATGAAAAAGGTTTTCACCGGCCAACATGCACTAAAGATTACTTCTTACCTCTCTGAATCTGGTATGTAATATCGTTAAAACGATTCAGTACGAGGTATAGACATGTCTACAACATGTAATTTGCATGGAGATGCTTGTGCCATGTTGTGGACTGTACAGCCAAACTTTACGTCCTTTCTCGTAATTCCTTTAGTTCACTTTGCGTCATATTGGCGTTTCGCTCGCCGCATGTTGTCTCCTAAGTGTTTGATTGCAATTAATGCACCGTCTCCAGCCGCTCTTATACACTCAGCACGTACTCATCAGATGAAAAAAATATCTGCATTGATCATGCGGTAGCCCAGCCAGTATTTCAACTGGCAGTGTTATTTCATGTTCCAAGGGCACCTGATTTTGTAAATACCATAGCTTTCATGCTCAGCAATTGTTATGTCATGCATACTAACTGCATATATTTATCCCAGTTCTTTTCATAGCTGTTACAAATGTATTAAAATGGCTTCCATTGAAGGTGGAAAGGCGTAATGCAGATTTTATGAATACCTAGAAGTGTTTACGGTTCATGAAAAGGCTTTCAGTCAAATTGTCTCCCTTTATCAACTTAGTATAGCGGAGTGCGACGCAGGGAGCATACCCTGCAGGGAACCAGACTATCAACGTGTCTGCTCTGGGACACAGTATCAGCTAACACACGCGACTGTTCTGACCTTGACGTAAGGGCGTCATTATGTTATGTCAAGTAATCATGGATAGTAAGTATGAGTGTATTGTCCGAACAGGTCTTTAGGGAATGGTCCTAGTAAGTCCATAGCGACTTTTCCATAAGTTTCTCTGCGCCTGTCATTTGCATTGGCGCACGTCTCTACCTGTCTTGTATCTTTCTTCTAGCACAAGTGTTGCACTTTGCGCACCGGTGACGGTCATCAGTCCAATGAAAATGTTGCCTGATCTAAGGCTCAACCGTTTTGCCAAAATTCCAAATGTGTACACCGTTTACAATAACTGAAACTATGCTCTTTAATTGAAATAACTAAAAGCTCAATATTTCCCCTTTCTGGTCATTACGCTTACTGAACAAATGGCTGCTGTTATGATGTGCATTTCGTATCTCATTCATCTTGGTATTGTTTCATTTACTGTACGTCTTTATTCGCTTACTATGACATGAATCAGTATGTAAGATTTTGTGTTTGATGCATACATCTGACAGTTTAGGTACAAATTCTTAAGACCGTCGTGGTATTGTTTCCAACTACTACAAACGTGTACTTGATGAAACAAATAGATAATGAAACAGGACATATTTTGTGGATGTGCATATAGATACTTTTGAACGCTGTACAGTGACTAAGAAACCATGTTGGTTTAAAAACTTGGAATAGAATTTCTTTAAAATAAATGTTTCTATTAAAAGATCTTCTTAAGAAAGATATTTTCAGAGGTAAATAATGAAGTTAAATAAAATTTTATCAGCATTACAAGCAAATCAGCCATATGTCTAATGTCGTGTAATGTCCGCTACGACTGATTCTCGTAAACCGTGGCTTTTTTCATGAGATGTCACATTCGATGTGAAAATCACAAATGCTTTAAGAAAAGAATGAACAGAAAAAATCCTATTAAACATACTCCTAAAGCACAAATGTGGAAATATGTCTTTAACTGGAATGGACAGTTCTTGCATCACTGACAGCCACGCGCATGTTCATTTAAACGTTTACAAGCAGTTTAAGCGTGTAAACGTTGCAGACTTAGCCTAATCTTGTTCCATGTCGTCTGCCTAAAAATTCACCTGTAAGTGAGCCATAGCATTGGCGTAGAACGGTGATTCTTAAGGACTTTGGTGCAACAACATCTTCTCGATAGGACAAATCGTCTTTAACAAATAACTGACCCACTACGCATGTAGATGCGTACTTTGGGTAGATTTTGTGCCCCATGGAGGTCTTCATATTTTATAACCCATTAGAGACTGCGTTGTTAGGGTCCTTTGCTTGAACTCGTTCAGCTCTCCAGCCGATACTGCAATACTATCGATATCATGATCATACTTGCCCCACGGTACCGGTTTGTTGCATGTAATACATGCAATTCTGACAGGTTCGTCTGCATTCTATTGAAATTGGCCTGGGTGATGTTGGATGTCAAATTCATATTCTGACAATGTGTCCAGGCATACTGTGGTCCCTTAAACTTCATCATCGTGTTAAGTTCGCAGAACGAGTTTTCTACCATACAAATAATTCTTGAAGTCCTTGACAAAAATCGTTGCGTGTTACACATTTTTTTCTCTCCGATTCCGTTAGCGTCTTCATGTTGTACTCTACCACAAGTTCGTCGCCTTTACTCTGAATTTGTCAAGTCCTTTATGCATATGAACGCAGTCTAAGGTTTCTCTTCCTCTATCGCTTATACTTGTCCGTATCCTCTCATCAGATCCAATGTCGAGTGCCAGAAATCGCGTGCAATCACATCAACGGAATCGTCCACGCGTGTAAAGTGGGTAGGGTAAGCAACCTTCTGTGTCACGCTGTTAAGTCGCCTATATCCTACGGAGAATGGCCTACAAGGAGTAATTGGCTCGCCCAAGGTCACGAGGAAGGTTTGAAGCAGCAGAGAGGCTGAACAGACCACGTTCGTTTGCGAAAATAAAGGTTCCCCCAAAAAAGAATACAAGGTCAATAACCGAAACCGAAGCCTCTAACTGACCGAGATTCCATCCAACCGTGTTAGCTCATTTTTTTAAATTTATCGTTGACGCTGTTTTCAATTTTTTTACGCGTAAGTTTACTCGCCGCCCACTTACTGTTCGTCGTCACCCTCTCTGCTGCTGTAATTAAATCATTATTATATCAATAATGGAATCTCACACATCTAAACTAGCTCGACAGTGACTAGAGACAATAAAGAAATAGGTACCCGTCCATGATTCTGTCAAGCAGCCACTACAAGAGCGTCAAGAGTCTCAGACGGAATTTGCAGAAGGTGCAGAACAATTATTCAGACCGTTACAGAGGCTACTAAAGCTCTTCTTCCAACGTTAGAGAAAACCGCTGAAGCAACTGGAAAAATAGCAGAAAGAACTAAAACCACAAAAAAGATTCTACGAAAACTTCCAGGTGAAATAGCTGCTGCTCAACCAACTCAAGAAATACTTGAAGGTATTGACGCAGCTCGTGCTGAAATAGTGATATAAAGGAACGTATACAAAAACAACAAGAAGAACCAGAACAAAAAGAAGAACCAGGACAAGCGCGAGTGAGAACTAAAATAACTGACAAATTTACCTAAGAAGCCATTGCAGAAATAAGAAAAGCTGGAAGTTTAGGTGAATTATACATGCGTTCCGCACATAGTTTTAATTATCGAGAAAAATCTTTAAAACTTGAGCACGGTAATGAATCTGTAAGTCGTGAAACCTGGTATAAATGGATATTTCGCTTATACTATGAAGTTGATCAGGCCCGAAATGATGATTTAAAATATATTGCATTTGTTAATGGAATAGATAACTATCTTGTATTATACCAGCAACAACAAATGAAAAAACAATTTCAACAACAACAACAAAAACGACAACCACAAAAACAACAACCACAAAAACCACGACAAAAAACAACTAGTCCAATAACAACTGAGGAGGAAGAAGAACAAGAACAACAAGAACAAGAACAACAAAAAGAACGAATACGAGAAATAGAACAACGAGTACAAGAAATAAGAGAAGAAGAACAACGACTACGAGAAATAGAAGAAGAACGAATGCGAGAACAACAAACGAATACAATAATCAAGACAAGGTTTCCAATTACTACTAGATCAATTAGATGAATCTAAACAAAAACTAGAACAATTAGAAAAACGAAACCAACAGCAAGACGCTCCCGGTGCAACTGCAAGTGGTATTGCTACTCACCGACGTGATCTCGTTGCTTGCCCGGACAATGTTCTCGCCGACGTAGACAGACTAGAAATTCTCATCGGGGGAAAACGCGCAGGCAATAATTCCCCGGAAATCATCAACGAGGCAGCTGCTATTTGTCAGAGATTATTTACAGGCGGTATCATGGATATTAATGTTTACCGGGCTCTCATCGATGAAATTGTCAATGATTATTACCACAGTGTTTAAACAGTTAGATGTAATGACTAAAATAAGATGATTATACATAATGCTCAGCGTGGACCGATCATGGTCAGGGTGATAAATTCGCGATTACCAGTATATAAAGCGATCTACGGTGATGGACTCGGTGATGTTGTTCAGGGTCTATTCAGAAGGTTAGCCCCCAAAGCAATACCGATTGTAAAGCAACTGGGGATGAAAGTTATTGACGTTGTTCGTGATAAAGGTATTAGTGCTGCTGGTGATGATGCCGGTAAAGCACTTTCAGCAATCAAGGAAAAATTAGCACGATTGATACGACGAAAACCGCAGCCAGTAAAATTACCCAGCACGTAAGTGATGCCTGCAAATGTTAGTAAAATAATAAATCAAGCTGCAAATCAAAAACTAGCAGAGTTGGCTGGTGTACCCCTATCAGAAAAAGAAAAAAATATAACTGCTAGTCTGATAGCAGGAAGTGGTCTTCATGATAAACAAAATAAATAATAATAAAGATGTTCAAGCGTCTCTCTGATCCGGCATTCGACATGGATGCACCAGTTCTCAAAGATGAATCTGCGCGATTATCAGTATTATTCTTATGACACACGAGGAAGAATTGAGCTGCAAGTTCAAGATACAAGTAGATATTTCTTGCCAGCTGAGGCATTTATTGAGATCAAAGGTAGACTCGTCAAAGTAGATGATACAGCATACGGAATTGGTGATCGAGTTGGTATTGTCAACAACGGTGTTATGGAGTTATTTAACAGCGCCACATATACCATTGACGGAAAGAATATTGAATCATGTCTCGAAAACGTTGACGTTGCCACGACGATATTGGGTCCAGCAAGATATTCCGATGATTACTCGAGATCAGCTGGTCCATCAATGATTTTTGCAAAGGATATAACTGATCATCCAGAAAACAGAAACGTAACTATAGATAATGTAAGAAATGCCGCAGGAGACGCACAAACTCCCGCAGTAATATCAATGAATGAGAATTTTAACTTGGGATTCGCATCACGCCGAGAAATGTTAAGCGACGATGAAGAGTTCTCATGTGCAATTCCGTTGTCACAGATCTTTGGATTTTGCAGAAATGTTAGAAAAGTTATATTTGGCTCTAAACACACCGTGGTACTTATTAGAAAAGCCACCGACAATGATGCAGTATGGCGTGCTGCTGCTGTTGATGCAGGTAAAGTGATACTAACAAAACTTCCGTTGTGGATGCCAGTAATAACCCCATCACCTGCCGAAGAACAAAGCCTGCTATCTTTCATGGATCAAGGTGGTAAATCAACGCTGTCATGGTTGACGATGACCACAGACAGTATTCAAAGTAATGCTACTGGTTTATTCACATGGCAAATAGCATCACAGCAGGGGGTGTCAGCACCACGACATATATTCATCGCGTTTCAGGAAAATGCCAGAGTAGACTCGCAGGAACGAAATCCAATGGTGTTTGATACGCTTGGAGTTAGTGAAGTTTCTTTGAGGATAAGTGGACATCAAGAACCTTCTGAGGATATATTATTGAATTTTGAGAATAATCATGTTGCACGTGCTTATCATCGGCCGATGACATTTATGGGACGTGATCAAAATGTTGGTACTGGTTTGCAAATATCTCAGCGGGATTTTACAACGTTGTACCCGATTTACTAATTTTCACTAGCACACTTGGATTTGTTCAGACAATCTGTTGTTGATATATACTTTCGAGCTCGTGTAGCTCGACTGCCCGCTGCTGGTTACAGAGCAATCGCCGTCATACTCAGCGATAAAACAATGCTACTTGAAGGTGTTGGTGGACGAATGAGAGTCATTGATGCCCCAGTAGAAAACATGTAATTAAATCACTCATAAAATTATAATGTCTTATCATCATGTTAGTGTTACTCTGACTCCTAGTCAGATTATAAAACTACAATCAGCATCAAAAGAGAACTGTGGAGTAAAAATATCACTAAAAAAGAAAAAATCACAGGTGGTCCGAATAAACTATCATTGTCAGAACGTCCGCTCAGGTACTTCAATGAAGCCAAACGATCAAAGACCGGCATACGACTTGATCTTTCTGCGGGTGCCATTAAAGACATCGCTAAGACTTCTAGCCGCGTTACCAGCGTTGATAGCCGCTGCAGCCCCAGCTGTTGCAAAAGCGGCTGCGTTAGGTGCTGTTGCAACTGCTGCTGGGATGGCATTAAAGAAAGCAACAGGACAAGGAATGAAAAATTCCAAAAAAGGGAAAGGGTCTAAGACTGCCAGGAACCCCCGTGTGGTACGGAAAGGGTTTAAAACTTCCCAGAACACATCGTTGATACTCCCCATGTCCAATTTTGATTTACTCGATGCTGCTGTGCGATTCAACATCAAAAACTACAGAGGTGTTTTTATGCGTGATCAATTACCGCATGAACCAAACACGATTGAAACTGGTATTATTAATCTCGATGGACAAAATGGTCCAGGTACTCATTGGGTTGCATACGCGATTGATCCACGTGGAATTGCTTATTTCGATTCGTATATGTTGGTACCACCATAAGAATTCTTAAAATATCTTAAAAGACTTCAAAACATTCCAATCTGGTATTCAACATTACCAACACAAAAATTAACAGATCCGCCAATATGTGGCCGTGAAGCAGTCGCTGTACTCGATGCTGTGTCAAGGTCCCTAATGCCACATCATAAAGTCATACACGAGTATAGATCGTCCAACGTTTTAAACAAGCATTAAAGTATAATAGTAGATATTTACGGAAGATCAGCTAAAACTAAAACTCAGCAAGGTGACTTATCCAAATATACAACGCTTGCTCAGCTCAGGGGAGTGTGCAAGGTCTGTGCCTGATGTCCCACTCGCTAAAGGAAAGTGAAGCGTCTCTCATAGCCTCTCCTTTCCAGGTGTAGTGATCGCTGAGGGACCACTGTCTGGCTTTGCTGGGCAGGAAGTACTTGCATATGGCCTCTCCTACACTATTGTGTCCACAGCAGCACCTTCATGTGGGGACCCCTGTTTTCACATAGCCTGCTGTGTGGCGCGACCGAGTGCCCGGCGGTATAACTGGGTGGGCAGACTGGGCTCGTTAGCCTTGGCAGGCAGCCAGTCTAAGAGAAGGAAAACTCTGACTCCAAACCCGGGCAGATGGAGCTCGTTAGCCTTGTCAGGCAGTTCTTCTAGGAGATGGAAACTCCAATTCGAAACCAACGAAGTGCCATTGGATGATGGCTCCGCTGCCTTGTGGATATCTTCGGGAGAAGGAAAGGCTACGGGAGTAAACCCAGACAGAAAATCCGGAGTGGAGCCCCTAAGGCGGCTGGGTGTCAACTACAACTTCCTTCCGGCAGCTCCTGTATCCAAACTGGTGCCAAATGTCATGCTCAGCATTCCTTTGGACCTCACCAGCAAGGACGAGAGGGGGATCCTGACGTCTGGGCAGCCCAGGATCTCCATACTACACGCCCAGGCTTGCGCCCTGGAGAGGCCACTCCAGCCTCGCCCTTGAGCGAGGAAACAACACGGAAGCTGGCAGTCTACGGGTTATAAGTCCCACCCGATTGGCGTAGGGAAGTGGCGCCACCGGTCAGCTTCGACGGTGGGAGGGATCATCGAGTCCCACTGGCCGACTATCGCCCGCCTTAAGCCAGGCAGCCCCCGGTCAGTAAGGTGTTGGCCCGCCAACGTCTGCCTGCTTCAGTGGGTGCCTGGAGCTCAGTGTGTTGCTCAGCGTGACAAGCAGACGGAAACTCCGCACCAGACAAAAGAAACAAGAAACCATTAAAGGAGACTCCAGCTCTTCGTTTCGCAAGCTGGAACGTGCGCATCATGCGCACAGGCATCTCTGACGACCTAAGGGAGATG
>JAECUM010041807.1:0-22304 GCA_016617855.1 Megalonaias nervosa
CCGCATTTGAGGTGGACACTCTAGGCCACCGGAGCGGTCGAAAATAATGAGTTTGAGAGAAAAGTATTGGTGGACCTGTCACCTGTCCAGCTAAGTGTCAGGGGTGAGGAAAATATCTAATCCACTAAGGAAGTGGAGTGACGGGTATCAATGAATCTATATACCTTTTATATTTCTTTAAATTGCATGCTGGATCTATTGGCAAAAGCGTCCTCATAGTCGGGTGGACATGATGTTATCCACAAATAAAGTGGTTCTGGGCATATAACCTAGACATAAGTGTTGTAGCCATCCCAATAACCAAGTTAATATTTATGGCATGAAACCCGGTGGCTCCTCGTATTGAAAATCTGCTACCGTGAAAGATTCAGCGATACTTCTCATTACAGAAATATGGGTCGTCGTTAGTGACGAACAATAGGGCCACCCTAGTGTATTAGTAGAGTTTTGAGAGAGAGAGAGAGAGAGAGAGAGAGAGAGAGAGAGAGAGAGAGATTTACTAGACAATAGTAAGGTAACCGGGCACAGCAGCCGTTATGGGTAGTTTTTGAGACTATTCACCTGCTAATGGGCTAAAGGCTTACAAACGTAATTACACCTGCAGAAAGGTGTTCGTTAATAATAGCATGGCTTGTGCAGTGTCAAGATAGGAACATCACTTGCGCTTGAAAGTAGACTGCATGACTCATCAATAAGCCAAGTCATCAAGCCGAGGCAGAATATTGGGTTGATTGTACTTTCGTGTCTTTAAAAAGGACACAAGGCATTTGGGTTTTTCCTACTTTCTGCTTGGGAGTAGACCACAAGCCGCACGACATAGCTAACTCTTGGTTCGTAAGTATGTACGAGTTCTCAACAGAAACTAAAATCTCAAGAAACGTGTGGTATCTTCGTTTAATCAGAGAACAATTACCCCCTTCTCAAGCGCACGTTGCTATTCTTTAAGAATATAGAATATCCCCTACAGGTGATCGTGACTGCTCTATAAGGAAGGTGAATTCCTCAAAGGGGTTCTGAAGCAGCCTCCCCATAGTCTCTTCGCTCGGTTCTAGTGCCCTCTTACCCATTGCAGGCAACTAGCCTGATCTCTGCAACATCCTTGACTGGTGATAATAAAATGTAAAGGATCTGATCATATGCTAATACAGGATAAAATGAAGACAGAACCGGTACATAACCAAAATACCAACGCCACAAGGCTTTACCGTTATTATTTTTTTTAACGGGATATGGGATGTGACCAAACCCAAATATAAGGTTTGGTTTGGTTTTGTGGATTTAACCCAATTTTCAGCACATGATAATCTTTACACGGCAACATTAAATCTGGTGAAGAAAGTGCCAGGAAAGAACAACTTGCACACAGGAAGCTACTGGCAAGCTTTCTCAGGCGACCATGTTGACAGAGCCTGAGATTCCAACACACGCGGACAGGTGAATGTCAGTAGTCGGTAAAGGCGAGCGTCTTTGACCATTATATGGGTGCAGGTTCATACGGCAATACCCAATGACACTGACAGGTCTGAGCAAAAATCCCGTGCAATTATTTTTAAGCATGCGTCCCCTACCACTCGTGATCATAGTCTTCGTGAAAGAAGAATAAACACATTTCCTTGGGAATGGAATAGCAAACTTCGTTTAAAACAAACAAATTAAAACGTGTACGTGAAGTTCTGTGACGTAATTCACCTTGTTGTTTCCATTATAACGAAGATCGTTTTCTATGTTAATTTTTATTTTCGATTGTGTTCATCGCGATTTTGGAGGTAAGGAATGGGTCAACGTGTTTCTCGGATCTCTCTGAAACCTCCGATTTATCTTGGCTCAGCACATTATTATTCTCTCGCTTTTTGAAGGTTTCCGGCATATAGTGATATAGTCCGTCCGAGTGTATGTACAAGGTACAGATGTACGTACTTGTTTAGCGTACATGAATTCCTCCTACACGGTTCAAGCTGGACACATGAAACTTAGGTCAGTCATAATCGTATGGGTACAGATTGTGCCAACACTTTTGGAAAATTGATCTCGCACCAGTGATGGGGACAGGCAATGATAGAACTGAATTTACATAAATTGGAACTAGTTCTCAACTTGTAAGTCTGAGAATATGCATATATGAACAAATGCTTGACTGACACCCCAAGAATGATACCTCTGGTTATTTCTCTACCCCAAGGACTTGTCCCCTAGGTCACAACATAAATTGTTTAATTCCCTACTTATAACCATATAAACTTATGGCCTGAAAGTACAGCTTGACACAAGCAACTGCTATTGACCCCCCACTGCAACTGACACAAGCCCTCAGGTTCTTCATGACTCTCCAGGAAACTTAGCCCCTGGGTCGTTGCTTGAAAACTGTCGAGATCCAATTGCCATGTACACAATTACTGGACCTGAAAAGGAAGTCTTTACCTTCAGGGACTTGCCCAGGTAGCTGAAACTTCTGGGTGGAGCTCAAAACAAGGAAGCGCGAGATTACGTGTTTCATTTATTTATTTATTTATTTGTTATTATTAATTTATTTATTTATTTATTTATTTATTTATTTATTTATTTATAAATAATTTATTAATAAATAAATAAATATTGAAGTTTAAGTTTACGATAAGTTAGCTACCATAACTTTTATAACTGCAGTAACAATATCGAATTTTAGCTTCAGTCAAATAAAGAATCACCTGAAAGAACCGAATATTGAAACCACCCAGAAGATACATTAGGTGTTTAAGATGTGGAAGTGGGGGATTGCTTGATGTGACGTAGACATCTGTCTCTTCCTCAACGCAATTCATTCGCCACATCACTTTCTTTCCACAGACTAGAAAGAAAACGTGCATCTAGTTGTATGTATACGCCTATTATATCCTTCAGATTTGGCTGTAATAGTTCTGAATGTTATATATTGAAACGCTGTTTATTTTTTCACGGTGTGCCTTTCTCTCACAATTCTTATATCTGCTTTAATACTTCGTGAGAAATAGCACAGACGTCGATGAAATATGAAATTTAATTTTAAACACTTTTGCACCCATTTCAAGTGACGCTTCAATATATTTAGAATACCCCCGAGGATTTTATCACGTGATCACAGTGGTTGTAATAAGATTTATACGAAGATAGCTCAGCGGGACCACTTTCTCCACTTCGCAACAAGTACGTGGCTGATAAAGCGAATAATTCTCACAGGTAAGAGCAAGTCTGGATCGCAGAATATTTTTGCGGTCATTTTATTTTTATTCTTTTTTTATAAATAGCATATGAAATATTAAAATATATAGGCAAGTAAGGCAGGCATGAAAATTTTTCAAATTTCCAGTTTTTGATATATAGTTATTTTTTATTACATGTTCAAATTTTTCATTGTTATTTTATTCGTCTTTTTATTTTAATAGTAAAAAAGAACAGATTTCAGCAAAATTGTTTGAGGCAATCTTCAAACCATGATTTATATGATGGGACGATTTCATTATAGAAATCGGTTCTTTTTGTTGTTATGAGGGTGATAACACACTTAAGTACTCCAACTGAACATTTTCACTTTTGACAATGTTCAGTCCAGTGTTTACAGCCAATTCGTTTATTTTTTATTCATTTACTTTTTTAAAACAACGTTATTTCAGATCAAATGTATCTCATTATTTAGGGTCCTGTCGATGACAATAGTAACTTATTTATATTACTATTATTAAATGTTTTCAATTGTCGATTTGAGAAAATAGGGCACCCATATTTGGTAAACTTTTACTCAGGCGTTAATTACTAGAATTTAATTAACGGAAAATTTTTCTTGAAGACTTTCCTCAGCCTAATTATATGAAAATTGTATACAAGATGTAGATTCATGTTTGATATTAGAAAACATAAATTTGACATATGCAAGGACTGTAAGGTATGGCCGCCACAGCGTGATCATTAACTAATTTTGGACATGTATACATATAATTAATATATTTCGTGCATACCAAGAAGCTAGCTCAAAGCATAAAAGATAGATAAAGTTCCTTTGAAATAGTGTTGGATGAAACAAATATAACAAGTTCCCAATTGATTCTTACATATTGGACTTTTCATATCTCCGAATTGTTAAATTCTGATTCGTTCTTACATAACGGACTGTTTCCTAATTGTTAAATTCTGAATTAAATGTATACTCTTTTAGCATATTAAATATCATAATAACTTCGTCAAAAGTAAATAAATAACTGAAACTGTTTTCCTAAACACTCATTAACAAATATATCGAACTGCAGGCTAGTTTTCATGATTCACTCATTTTCGTAGATATGCCTATTATTTGGTAACACCTAATCAAACGACTAGGCACGGTCTTTATGGGTGGGGTTTCAAATTATTTGTATGAACCATGTAGTATAGAATGGGAAAATAATATTGCATCACCATCTCTTATAAAGATTACGATACAAATCCACAAAGCATTTTTAAAAGACTTATGTCATTAAAACTTTCTTTCAAGTAACAAAATGTTGTCTATGTGAACTTTGCATGTCAATAAATCTTACGTATTGTTGTATATTGGCCGTGTTGTGTAGACGTCGCCTAAACCACTTACTTATATTTTATCAATTTAAAATCATTAGTGTACTCTTTTCCCTTTTTCCTTCACTGATTCTTTAATATGCAATTATAAGGTCAAGCTGATGTACAGTTTTCACCCTTATTCTATCCTTTTTCTCCAATATGCAAATTATCAAGCTATTTTATGCGGAAAAAAGATTTTCACCTTGAACAACACACGCTCGGAATATCTATGCTTCGTGTATACACCACGTTATATTTATTTACACTTGAATAATGAAATTTTTCTTTTGTCATTACGATGTACAGCAATTTGATTGGCCAGGCCCTTTGAATTTTTGGGGTTCATACCTATCTTAACCCAATTTTTAAGCCACGCCCACTTGCACTTTTTTTTCTGTACACATACGCAGGGAATGAGTATAGGATCACTCAGACACGGACTTCTTACGTAAGATTTTAATTGTGAACCAAATACTTGACCTTCTGGTCAAATGAATGAAATATCTTTGCTAATGCTACAACTTACAAGTAAAATACACTTTAAAGAATAAATAAACATCATCTGCTTACATATCTTGATGGGAAGGCATGACAGTACCGTGCGAAATTCATCAGTGTGTATATATTAATGTATGATATCAAATCTGTATATCGTCACAGTATTGAAATTTGATATTTTGCTCAGGAGAATAAAATAAAATAAAGGAGAAGAAATAGAAAACAAAATAGTGTGGCCATACGGGTAATTGAACCTGTGACCTTCTCATTATTAGCACGACGTTCTAACCAACTGAACTACGCAACCACTCGACGGATGTTGTATTCGGTAATGTATACGATGTAATAGATAATGTATAAGATGTATTAGATAATGCATCAACGCCAGTATAGTCACAGTTCTGTACTATTGCACCTTACTGAATGAAATTCAAAATATGATTTAGTAACAGAATGTTGTTAAACTGTAAGTTTATTTAGCTATTTATGCTGTTGAATGTAATTATAAGGATTGACTGTTTATTTTTTAAACTCAACAAAGTATGAACCGAAAAAATCGCTGTGCGGATCATACAGTTTGCGCTGCGGGGTTTTTGTTCGGTTCATACTTCGTTGAATTTTAAAATAAACAGTCAGTCCTTAAATATCTATCCTATACGTCTGCCCCACGCGGTCTTTATACACCACGCAACATTTATTTACACTTGGAATATCTACGCTTTACGTTTACACCTAGCGGTTTGTATACACCACGCAACATTTATTAACACTGTGAATATCTATGTTTTACGTCTTCAACATGCGATCTGTATACACCACGTAACATTTATTTACACCTGGAATATCTATGTTCTACCTCTACACCACGCGATCTGTTTACACCACGTAACATTTATTTACATTTGGAATGTCTATGCTTTACGTTTACACCTCGCGGTCTGTATACACCACGTAACGTGTATTTATTCTTGGAATATTTGTTTTACGTCTACACCACGCGGTCGGTATACACCACGTAACATTTATTTACACTTGGAATATTTGTTTCACGTTTACACCACGCGTTCCGTATACACCACGTAACATTTATTTACATTTGGAATATCTACGTTTTACGTCTACACCACGAGTCTGTATACACGACGTAACATTTATTTACCTATAAAATCCCTTCAGAGAATATTGTATTACTTGTACTTCGTTCTTACTGGCCAAGTAAATGTTCATTTTCAATTTTCATTATTTTCGTTTCCCTATATGAGATGGTGATACACAGAAACTGAACAACGCTGAGCTGTAAAATAAATCATATATACAGTTGAACAGAAGTTATAAAATGTTGCGCTTACGGACAGTTTGATAGCGCCAGATTCTTACAAAAGGAGCAATATGTGTTGTCTACTTGTCAGGATTATGGTAAGCTTGGATGAAGTTTCCGAACACACAGTGGCGTCGTTAGGATTTTTTTCTTCTCTTTTTCCAGCTGAAATTTTTATAGTATTACACCTAACCTTAGAGCAGCTGGGGCAATTCTTGACAGAACTTATGATAGTGGGGTAGGGTTGAGGTTGGTATCTGACCTAAAAGCTGTTATCTGTGGCAAAGTAGGGTGACATGAAAGAACATTGCCCCCAGGCGCCTTATTATTATTTTCATTTAGAAACTTGTACCGTAACGTCTGTGTAGAGGTACTCGTGTCCTTTATTACAACTGCATTAAAAAAAAAAATCGGTCTCATTTCTTCCGAAAAGGTTCAAATATTTTGGATTGAACAAACAGATACAACAACTAAGAAATTTAGCAAAGAGCCAGATACAATGAGCCCAATATGAAATCTAAGTGATTGGACAACCATTTATTTGTTCAATCAGAACATAAAAAGCGACGAAGACAATTGATGAAATCTTACGTTTTCTTTTTTCCGCCCTTTTAAGTATTTGCAAATATGAGTATTGATCCTCGTTGCAGGTGATCTTAATACCCTTTTTTTTCAGAACCCAACTTTTGAAAGTTATGCCATATTTTCGACACTTGGGGGTGTATATATGGGATAACTATGAATTAATTTTTGTTTTCATGTGTATTAATTTTTGTTTTCATGTGTATTAATTTTTGTTTAAATGTGTGTGTTTTAATTTTTTGTTTTCATGTGTATTAATTTTTGTTTTCATGTGTATTAATTTTTGTGGTTTTAAGAAGATTTATTTTTTTCGGTACGCAAATTCCTGGAACTTGTACCATTGTTTCCACATTTGAATGACTGTTTGTTGGAAATTTAAAGTTTTTGTTTGTATAAACCACGAAACTCACGAAATTTGGTGCACTGCAAAACAGTAAATTCACAATGTTAGCAGATTTGAGGACATTAATGGTGGTAATTTGCAGCCGCAAACTGACTTTTTACTTGCGAGGCGTGAACGGATCCAGTAATTGATTAAAACAACCATTAATGTCCTCAGCTTCTACAACTCAAGTCTATATTTCCCACTCTAAAATGTTGTAAAACTGTTGTTAAAAAAAAAAAGTAAATAAGAAGTAATTCTTCGTTGCACCGCGTCACGAGGAGTGCCAACGTGAAAATCGCTTTAGAATTTCTAAGATTTTATTGTGGATTTTACTGTTGCATATTTTGACTTTTAGCCAATCAGGAAACACTTTATATTCGCAGGCGTGTTAGAATCGTGTATAGTGGTGCGAACCAGAAATTATGAAGTGTCACGATTTCCCGAAACGTTCTGACATACTGTTTATACTCTGGACAGTTTTCCATTGTTACCAGTTAAAGTCCAGTCAATGTAACAGACACAAGATTGTTACAAGTTAAAAGTCCAGTCAGTGTAATAGTAACAGACACATGATTGTTACAATGTTAAAGTCCAGTCAGTGTAACAGACACCGAATTGTTACAAGCCAGGCGTTTATTTATAAATATCATTAATATATAAGAAGATTCTTGTGAAATCAAAGTTCAGATAATGTTAATCCTTTAGTATTTTTTCCTAACATAACGGCTAAGAAATATTACTCCTTTAAAGCAGAGAGTTTCATTGAGAAATTATAACATATTAATTCAATGCATGATTTACAACATTTCATGTTGAGTGATTTAATTCAAACACGCACTCATCTATAGCCATATTTTTAAAGATATGTTAGTGCTTACGGTTGTCACCCAGGGTGATGAAATGGACATTCAAAGTTGCCAATCACATTATTAAGGGCTGAAAACTAATATGATCATGTGATACCTTTTCAGTCCGGTATAATTTTGTATCGTTTTATTCGGAGTAATTCAGAGCTGTTTCATGATTTCGCTTATCAGCTTTTCTGTTGTAAACAAATTACATGTATATTAGTAGCATTAATTTTCCTCCTAATGATTCGTCTCAAAGAAAGGTAAGAAAATATTAATTGTCAATTAACCCGTACAGTAGATAACAACGATTTCGCAAGTTAACGGGTAACTTGTATTTAAAACTTGTTTTGTAGTATCTTATTCAAAAGCAGATTCATAAGTTGCAGGGATTTCGAATTTATTAATTGCATAAGTAACATTTGCCATGGTCATGTTGATTACATGCCATAGATTTTAAGTAGTAGTAGTAGTCAGACTTTGTCGTTATCAATTTCTTTCTCTTCCCGCCCCCCCCCCCAAAAAGCGTTCTCAAATCTGTTCTTGAAATCAACTTGCATTACCTACTAGTAATCACTAGTAGAAGTGATGTATCTTCAATAGTATTAGTAATACTAGTATTTGAATAGTATCTATATTGTCACTTTAAATTTCTTCTGTTGTAAAAATAAAAATAATTGTATTTGATGTTGCAATTAAAAAAAATTAACATAGCGTACAATTATAAAGTCTGAATCGCTCATCCAATAATTGACTAACAGCCCCGTCAAGAAGAACGTTGTGTGAACATAGTATCATTCAAAAATATTATGACACTTAAATCAAAGATGCCTACCAAATTTGCATGTTACTACTACTCTACAACTACTACTCAAGAAACGCTAGTTCAGAAGTTTGATTTTTCTTGGTATGCCCGTACCTGCCCGATTGTTCTGAATACGTATTCGCTTTTTCGTTGTGCAAATGTTTGCAGCTGTTGTGAAAATTTATTTTATGCTTGTCCGTGAATTACTGGATTTTCCAAGTAAATTAACTGTGATAATTCACTGGAGTGAATTACGATAAACAATTTCACTGCCGCGTCGATAACAAGATAAACGTGAAATTAAATGTTATTCTTAGATGCTTACGTGGCTGAGTGGTAGATATCGCTGTTTCACGCTAAAGACGATTGCAGTTCAAATCCAGTAAATCGCGAATTATATTTTTATGTGCTTTTTTTACATTAAATTGGAAAGGAAAATTTTTATGTAACTCTTCACATTTTCTGTTTGAACAATCAGAAAGCACAGCAGAACATAAACTGTAAACCGCGAACGTCGCGGGATCCAGTAAGAAATCTGCTACTTCAATATGTTATACAGTACATCTTGCCAATCAATACGTTGGAGCATAAAATTTTAAAAAATTTGCTTTCTATGAGTGAATAACGGATATAATTCATCTCGTGTGTGAAAATACTGAGTTTTTAACCCACTCGATCAAATATATCCGTTATTCACTCGTTTCAAGCAAATATATTCTATATATTTTCTATAATTCCTTTCTATTGCTGTATTTGTTTTTCCACTTGATGCAATCCAAACTATATTTCATTATCATTTTTATTGCTGTTTGTTTTTCCTCTTGATCCAATTCAAACTAATGGAGAGTTGGAGAGTAACGATAGTGCGTGCACTTGAATGCATATTACATGATTATCCTTTATTTATCTTGATCTTCCATTTTTGTCTTCATAACTGAGCGGTTGTTCCACATTCTGACCAACTTAGGGGCTGAATTAGTTTTTCATAAAATGAAATTTAACAGGGTGTTTTAGAAACGAGTTTTTAACCACTTACGGATCGGATTGTTCAAATTTCAATGAGATTTTAGTTGCATCGTCATTGCAAGAACTGTTGCTTTGCAGCGTCCGCGTACTTATGTGCTGATACACGATGTACTCTGTACTTATAAACGATATCCTCTGTACTTATACACTATATATGCTGTACTTATGCACGATATATTCTGTACTTTATACACGATATGCTACCGTGCTCACATCTTGACTGGCCTACTGATGTTCTCGTTATTCCGAAGGAGCGACTTAGCGTTGTTGCTTAGCAACTCCTCATACTGCTACGCGACGTTCAAGGCTTGACAAAATAACTAAACCACTACTAGTTTAAAAGCCTTCCGATGACTGACAAATCAACAGACACTTTTAGCTTCAACATCTCTTCAATAGTAAATCTTCAAATGCGAAAGTTTGCTTTAAAAATGTTGTATGACACGATGCAAACTGTATCGAGTGCTGCGCGATATTTGTCGTTGATAATATTGAGAAATTATTATATTATATAGCATTTAATAACATCTGAGGAAAACATCTAGTATTGTAATTTATCTATGATACTGTTATATTTGCTTTAACTGGTACTGTTTTTGGTTTGACTGGTACTACCTCTGGTTCTTTTATTTTAGTATCGAATTTCTTAGGCTTTTTGGCTCTGCAGTTTTAATGACAAGGTTGAAGTTGTAAAAGTCATGCTATTTATATTGATTATGACATCGATTTTAATCCTTACTTATTTATCGTTATAATGCTTTCTGTCCCACTAATTTATCTGTTTTCCAAATATTCAACATCTCTTTTAAATCAGGTTGGTGTGTTTCACCTAAAACAAATGATTTATGCTTTCTTCTACATTGTCAGTTTTGGGTACAAGAAATATATATATATATATATTTCATTGAAATTTTCAGATCATTCTAACAACTACTGTATGCTTCATTTATTGACATTTTCTTGTCAGCTATATTTTCCTCAATAACATTTTCACATTCAAGCTGCTTATTTTTTCTTGGTGTTGCTGCAGCAGTCCTTGTACTTTCTCATCACTTGTCGTTAATGCTGTATTTTTCTTGATGTTGCTGTAGCAGTCCTTGTACTTTCTCATCACTTGTCGTTAATGCTGTATTTTTTCTTGATGTTGCTGTAGCAGTCCTTGTACTTTCTCATCACTTGTCGTTAATGCTGCATTTTTTCTTGATGTTGCTGTTGCAGTCCTTGTACTTTCTCATCACTTGTCGATAATGCTGTTGAAGTCTTTGCAGCACTCTGCATCCGACGTTAAGTAAGCGTTTGTGCTATGATGGCAATTCACTATAGTTTTTTTAAGTTATAACTACGCCGATCAGCACGGCTGAAACGACGTTATCTTACGAGTCTAACAAAATAGTTCCAAACACATGACCCCTTTACTTTGTTTGTTGTAATGACTTGCTAAGACCATATATGTTTTGATCGTAACTGGAACCAGGTAAAATTCGTGGTAAAATATGGTCCCATTTGCCATTGCAAGTTGTAAATTTGCCCATGCTCATTCGAACTTGTCCGTTTTCAAATCTTCGGTTCAAAGAGACGAGTAGTATCTGCAAGTTCTTCAATTTCGGATTAAAAGTAATTATTGCGTTAATTCCGCAACTCCATAACGCCTACATGGAAGCGATCGGTTTTTAGAAACACTGAACTTATGAAGTTTGGGCTTTATAGCAGTTGTTAGCATTAAATTGCCATAACTGGTCAGGGTGCTTTGTTATTGGGTACATAAATTCGCCTATACATTTATGAGGACGACACATAAATTTGTCAAGAAAATACTAAAATTCCTTATTTAACTTGATAAATCTCACTAAAATTCACAAAATCATAATAATTCAGATACTAATTCTTTTCAGTCAGACAACAAAAATAAGAATAGAAAACGAAAAGCTGAATGGAATAAGTGTCCAAGTAATGGAAATTAGTAATGGAATAGAAATGTTTCATTAACAGATATCAGAGAAAATGGAGTTTGTAAATGTGGAAAAATTGTTTCAACCCACTCCATGTGTCCACATATAACATCAATGATGTATAATAGATTGATTAAAGAAATTTATGTAATCTTATATGTAGATAATGAAATTTATCAGTATCGAAAACGTACATTAGCAATCATTATATTATAATTCTCTGATATTTGTGAATAAATACAGCGTTTTCCACATATGGAAAATATAAAACAACAAGCGAAATTGGTTGCCAATGATACATGTTTTCCGTTTTGTTAAAATTGGTGTAAAAAAAGCCAAAAGTACTGGAAGAAGGTGGATTGAGAAAATAACACAATTCGTACTTTCAAGTATTTTTGTTGAACCTTAAATCAGTTAACAAAGAATAGAGTCCAGGAGTTTACAGAAGACGGAAGAACTAATTGCATTCAAGTATTTTGCAACAAGCTAGGAAGAATAACAAGACGTATATACGATGAATTGAGGGAAAAGAATGCAGAACCTATAATATTCACTAAAGAAGACAGATCATTAGAATTCAACTAGCACACACACACACACACACACACACACACACACACACCTTCTTGATGACAAAGATAGCAAACGAAGTATGAGATCATGACCTCTTAACTACACTCTACAATACAATTGCAACTAAAATTATAGACGTGCGATATTATTATTATATTCATTCACAATCTCTCAAGGCATGAGTCACATCTACCTGTCAAGAGCTTGTTTGTTACGACAATAACACATTTAATAAAGACGGATAGGAAATTACCGTAAAACGAATGATTAGATTCATGGAAAGCTGACATTTTATGACTCAAGCTCTTCAACAGTTACTAAGAACATTAATGATTCAAAATGTTTCGAAACAGCAAAACTTTCTAGGGAGATGGAATATGTATTTCGTCGTAGATATATTTCCCCACGCGAATCATTAGATTCATTAGCAACATTCAACGAAAAAAACTACCGCCTGTTAGTTCTTGTTTTTTTAACATTGTTCATTTTGAAACATTTCAGATGATGACTACCAGTATGTTAAAGATGTGTTATCTTGCTTCAAACCTAACACATCAGGTGACATTCAAAATTAACACTTTAGGTGACATTCAGATTTGACACATTAGGTGACATTCACACTATAACACATCAGATGACATTCAAACTTAACACATTAGGCCACATTCAAACTTAAGACGTTAGGTGACATTCAGACTTAACACATCAGGCCACATTCAAACTTAACACGTTAGGTGACATTCAAACTTAACACGTAAGGTGACATTCAAACTTAACACGTAAGGTGACATTCAAACTTAACACGTAAGGTGACATTCAAACTTAACACGTAAGGTGACATTCAAACTTAACACATCAGCAAATAGAAGAAATAACAAAGCTGCATCCGAACAAATATTTTACATCATAGGAGGAAGCTAAATTAATAAATATCCAATTTAAATAATAAAGAAAACATATTAATAAAAATCGAATATATATGGAGAAATAGAATGTCAGAGCTAGCTAGATTTGTGAGTGACAATAACTTGTTACACATACTAAAGGATGAAAAAGATTGGAACCAATGGACTTCACTTCATCTAATTCAGGAACAAAGTTACAAGCCAACTCAACAATAACGTATTACACCTCATTATGTAAGCAAGGTTGCGAAATGGTATGTAATTCACTTAATAATCTTTTAAAAAGGTATATAAACCTGAATACAAATTTGAAAATAAACTGCAAGAAAATGGATCACTTTATTTCATTTGATCGAAACACTTAAGATAACAGGTGAAACATTTTTACACACCTGAAAATTTTAATTAAACAAAAAATTAAATGCGTCAAGAAAGGATTTTAAGGTACACAAATAAATTCAAATAATAAAACAGATCATTACTAACGAAAAAGATAATTTATATCTGAAAATGATTTTGCATTTCTGGTGACAAATCAGCAATAAGTAAAACGTCGATATGGTTTGGTTATTATTTAACCTAGAGTTATGATTTGCGTCAAGTTGCAACGGGTAAACATGTATTTTTATTCGATTTAACATTCATATGCTATGTGTGTATTCTAGCATTACCTTTATTTGCTCTTAAAGAGTTGGGAGGCTACTAATGTTTACCTATATACCTTCATTTCAACCTTACAAAAATTTGGATTTCAAGATTGGTCCGCCGTACATACATCCTTTTGAAGATCTGGTGAAGAACTTATCGCGTCCGTAGGTTTGTTCGAGTTAAACTTATACGATCTAATCAGTAGCGGTTAGTTGCCTGACAAAATTTTTGTAAGTGCGCAAGTCTTATTGTTCTGCAATAACGTCGTGTTGGAGAGAGGAAAGTTACGAAGCAACAAATTTTACTTGTTCGATGTAACGAAAACGTCACTAGATTTTACTTGTTCGATGTAATGAGAACGTCACTAGACTACTCGTGACGTGAACACGGTAGTACAACGTGCAGAAGAAGCACGAGATATTCAACAGCAACCCCCCTTGCTAAAGATGAAACTGGAACATCTCCAGACCACTAATGATACTGGAATATGAACAATCAGATTTTGAGGAGGTTAAGAACCCCCCTTTCTAAAACAAACTACTCATCGACCTTTCTCGTTGAATAAAAAACTAATTCAACCCCAAGTGGTACAGAATTTTCACCTCGGTATTACTCGTATAAAACATTCAAGACGGCAAGGCAACTGCTACAACAAAGGTAAACCTGTAGCACCCAGAGATATCACGTCTGTATTCCAGTGACTAAATTTCACACTCTTAATTCTTCCAAATTTGGGAATTCGTTTTTTTTTCCCCGTCGAGGATAGGTCTGCCATTTTGTTATTAATCTACAGAAACAAAGAATTCCGAAATGTGTGTTTGTCCGTAACCTAATTAAGTTCTCCCCCACCCACCCACCCAACACACAGATTTATTATTCTATTGTATGGTCGTTGTCATTTGTTCTGAGGAATATATGAATGAAACGGTCGACATGTGCGAATTAATAGTTATGATGCATCTATAATCAAAGGATCTGAACACAGTTGTTAGAATTTATTGATAAGCAGAGTATCTAAACATAATCATTAGAACTTATCGATAATCAGAGAATCTGATCATAAACTTATTGATAATCAAAGAATCTGAACGTAATAGAACTTGTCGATAACCAGTGTATCTGAACACAATAGAACCTATTTCTAATCAATGTGTTTGAACACAATAGTCAGAATTTAATAATAATCGGCATATTTAAACAAAAGCATTAGAATTTACCCATAATCAGAATATATAAACATGCTAGTTGAAATGTATTTATGATGACAGTAAATATTAAGTACATTTTCACCGTCAGTTTGCATAATCTCTGATGACTTGATACCACTCTCTCAAAGATTCAGTCGTCTGACCGAAGAAAGGTGGATATCTTTGTCGAGTGTTGCATAAGGTTTATATTTACTGGTGTCTTCGTACTTTAGCTTTTATTCTGATCACGTGTTTGCTTTTCTTTCCGCAAAAAAAAGGTTTTCGTTAGTAAAACTATACTTTCATTATCGCTGCTATTATATTTTTATATATTTAAAAGTTTTAATTTTTTACTTTTTTGGCGAGGAAGAAAAAATTAAAATGAAGGGCTTGTGAGGAAAAAAGTCATTAGCTCAAAAAAAAAACCCCAACTCATTATTAATCAAAATGGTCACCTAAACGAACTTGATGACAATAGAACTGAAAATGTAACTGTTTATAGGACAGATCTATGATTAAATGTTGATCTCAAACTCGCTAACACAAACGAGGATTGAGTATGTATGTATGTATGTATGTATGTATGTATGTCTGCGTATGAGCTCAATAGTGCCAATTAAAAGTTGTTTTAAATATGTAAAGATAAAAAGGGTTTAGGAAAATTAATCCATTCAATTGAAGATAGGCATGTAGTACTTCAATATTAAAGGTAAAAGTTTTACAATTCATTAAAAGGCATTGAAAGGGACTTGACTTACCACCCTGTGTTGCTATTTAGCTCACTATATGTTATTGTGTAGCAGGTCACACGACGCCCATCCAACCCTGAAAACTTATTAAAGTACATTATTTTCATTTACTCTTCAATACACACGAAGTACATTAACATTTTACAATATAATCTATTCTAGCAGAACGAAAGTATCCTTTCATACTTTGAAACTTTCAGCTCCGATTGAATTAAACACATCACGAAGGGGACGGGCACAAACTAATGTGTAAACGTGTATAGGTTGTTATTAACTTAAAGATACGAATCGCTTCAAACCATTCTGCATATTGTTTGTTTAGGTATCCTTTTAAGTGATGTAGACTATAATAAATAAAGATATACTAATAAATATCAAATTAGAAAGAGAAAAAAAATAATGGGCGTGTCTTGAAAAGGGTTCAAAATCTAATGCACGGTCAAGTCGCTGTCAAAATACGAATTAAATAAACAGTGTATCAATGAGAAAGACTAAGTGGTTATTGAAGGCCATTTTGGATAACATGTTAATAGCAGACCTACGGGACTTGACTTATAGTTTGCGAGGCTCAAGGTGGCACGCTGGCAGCAGGGTCCGGCCGCTGGACTTGCTGCAGTGTGTCTAATTTTTGGAGGTTTTATTTTTTGTTGGCAAATTGGAATGCGATGCTATGAAGGCGAGGGGCCCAAGCCAACCGTCTTCCACTCGCCTTATCAAAGTCCGGTCCTGCAGACCTAGAAGATATGAGTATTTGATCGCCAACTGAAATGAAATCGTAACACAAAAGCAAACAGTGGGATAAACACACTAGTGCTCAAGAATACACAATTTCAATAGATAAGGTATACGAACTGGTAACCTACGCTAAAAGTAAGTGGGCATGCCACGTCCTTTAGTTACAAAGGCGACCAGTCTTGCTGGGCTCCACAGGTCGGAAAGGATCAGATATGGTTCCCGACTGGTTTCTTATACCCATTTAACCACCTGCCATCTTGATTAACCATTCTTGAGACTTTCATAATCCGCTAATCGCGTCCCTGAAACATGTACATTAATCTAATCAATTTCAAAGAAGATAATAACTTTAATTCATGCAAGAAGAATTAAGGAAAGAAAAACCACAACTCCACAACACAGCAGCTGTAGAACTTAATACTAAACTTGATTTTCAAAGGTGAAAATTAACATCAAAATAAGAGACAAGTGAATTTTTATATTCAAAGTTGAACTTTAGTAAAGTTTTTTTATATATCCAGACGCAGAAATTTGGTATTGCATATTGTTTCCTGATTTAATAGCTAGACAAAAGTGTATATGTCTTCAGGTTCACTCAACAATGCAGTCTAACTGGAACTATTGTTTAGTGCTTTATTTTTTATTAAAAATATGTGTTGTTATCAGTTTGGTGTCTCTAGATGTTTTCGTCGTCGTCGTCACCATTGTCAGACGTGTGTGAACTGGTCAATTAAGGATCACAGGTTAGAATGCAAGCATGAGCGACCTTAGTGAATCTCTCTAAGTTGCACATATAACTGTAGATGTACTATTGTTTTCTGTATCTCTCTAAAAGACATTGGTTTTCCAAATGTCTGGTCGATAGGAATTTCAATGGTAAATTCTAAACTTAATATAAAAAAAATGTATTATAAACAGTTCCAAACCTTAAGGCTTTCATTGCACCGAGTTATGTATGTTTAAAGTTCGTTATTAAACTAAAGTCACCATGCTGCGAACAAAATAATCCCCAAAGCAGTCACACTATCCAAACACAGGATGGATGTCTTTATTCATTTATATGGCGTGCAATGATTTGGTATGTTTTAACATGTGCTAGACCGGTCTCATTTTCTGTGAATGGACCCACTAATGTGCCATTGCAGCGGAAGTGAATGAATAAACAAGAAATATTTTTACCAATCTAACAGGGTTTTTTTCAGCGTATTAAACAACCAGATCTCCAATGAACTTTACCATTCACGTACATCGTCTGCAATAATTTCGTTCACTGTCCGCTTGAAACAAGTACATTATCTGAACGCCAAAATCAATGAAATTTAATTTTCCTTCATGTTTTTCGAATACTGAGATCGCGTCTGTTATGTTCAGGTTTGATGCGTATCCCAAATAATAGAGAATGAAATATACATTATATGATCGAGTGTGCTTTTGTTTCGTTTTGTTTTGTTTTTCTTTGTTTGTTTGTTTGTTTGTTTTTTAATCTCGGTCATTTGTGACTTATTCAATACAAAATGGATCTACCAAACAGCAAAAGAAAGCAAAGCAAAGTAAATTTTTACTACCCAGGTATTTCATCATCTTGATTTCAGCGACTAGATTTAATACGTGTATCTCTTCACACTTTGTGAAATTCTTTTTCTTTGCATTTTTTTACTTTTAAATTTTTGTGCTAATCTACAAAGAAAGACGAGGTACATACAAGCATTCACCCGTATCCCGTCCTCTCTTCACCGACGTCTTGTCCTCCGCATCCTGATTTTATTCGTAGTTGGTCTCGTCTGGCTAGAAGGAAACATGGTCTACCTGTTTGTGCACAATATCAAGGGTTTGTTCGTAACCAGAGTATCTGAATGTAATAGTCACTGTTGATCAGAGTATGTCAACATAATATAATGTATATTCATGATCATGGTATCAGAGTAACATAATACAGTTTATTCGTAATCAGAGTATCTGATCATAATAGTCAAAAGTTGTTCGTGACCAGAGTATCTGATCATAATAGTTTTAAGTTATTCGGAGCATTTGAACATACTAATTTCAATTTATTCGTTTTTAGAGTCTGAACATATTTGTTAGAATCTCTTCATGATCAGAATAAGTGAAACAAGAGTTAGGCTTATTTATGACCAGAGTACATGAGCATATGAGTTTGAATTGATTGGTTTTCAGAGTATGTCAACATTAGAGTTAGGATTTTGTAAATCAGCGTGTCTGAGCATAATAATTATAGTGTATTCATAACCAGAGAATCTGAACGTAATACAATTTATTTATAATTAGGCATCTCAAAATAACAATTAGAATTTATTTGTAAGCAGGTATATAAGCATAACAGTTAGAACTGATTCATAATCTGGTATCTAAGCATAACAGCTAAAATTGATTCATAATCTGGTATTTAACCAAACAATTAGAATTATTCATAATCTGGTATATAAGCATAACAATTAGAATTGATTCGTAATCTGGTATCTAAGAATAACAATTAGAATTGATTCATAATCTGGTATTTAAGAATAACAATTAGAATTGATTCATAATCTGATACCTAAGCATAACAATTAGAATTGATTCGTAATCTGGTATCTAAGAATAACAATTAGAATTGATTCATAATCTGGTATCTAAAAATAACAATTAGAATTGATTCATAATCTGGTATCTAAGAATAACAATTAGAATTGATTCATAATCTGGTAATTAGAATTGATTCATAATCTGGTATCTAAAAATAACAATTAGAATTGATTCATAATCTGGTATCTAAAAATAACAATTAGAATTGATTCATAATCTGGTATCTAAAAATAACAATTAGAATTGATTCATAATCTGGTATCTAAGAATAACAATTAGAATTGATTCATAATCTGGTAATTAGAATTGATTCATAATCTGGTATCTAAGAATAACAGTTAGAACTGATTCATAATCTGGTATCTAAGAATAACAGTTAGAATTGATTCATAATCTGGTATGTAAGAATAACAATTAGAATTGACTCATAATCTGGTATCTAAAAATAACAATTAGAATTGATTCATAATCTGGTATCTAAGCATAACAATTAGAATTGATTCATAATCTGGTATCTAAGAATAACAATTAGAATTGATTCATAATCTGGTATCTAAGCATAACAATTAGAATTGATTCATAATCTGGTAATTAGAATTGATTCATAATCTGGTATCTAAAAATAACAATTAGAATGGATTCATAATCTGGTATCTAAAAATAACAATTAGAATGGATTCATAATCTGGTAATTAGAATTGATTCATAATCTGGTAATTAGAATTGATTCATAATCTGGTATCTCAGCAGGAAAAACATGAATAGTTTACAATATAACCTGTAGGTGCAAAAGGAAAATTTACTTTGAAACCTTCAGCTCCTTTTGAATTAAACACGTCATTAAGAGGGCGGGCAAACTTAGACGTTGTTAATAACTTCAGCGATATGGACTGTTTAAAAGCCCTCAACATGTTGTTTGATCAAGTATCATTGTAAATAACATTGTTTGATCAAGTATCGTTGTAAATAATGTGGTATTTAACACACAAAAAGATGTACTAGTAAATAGTGCATTACAAAGAGAAAATAATGTGTTAATAACTTAAAAGATACGGACTGCTAAAACACCTATACATAATTGTTTGATCAAGTATTATTATAAGTGATGCAGTATTCAATAAAAAAACATGTTCTAGTAAATATTGCATTACAGCGAGAAAGCATGTGTTAATAACTTTAAAAACATGGACTGTTTAAAAATCCACTACATATTATTTGATAAATTTAAACTAATTTAGTAATTTTGTTTTTAAAAAAAGATGTACTAATAAATATTACAGTAGAGAAAGAAAAGAAATAAAGAGGGTACAATTTCATGCATGGTCAAGTCTCTGTCAAGATACGAATGAAATCAACAGTGTATGAATAAGACGAAAGTGACTATTGAAGGACATTTTGGATAACATGTTAATAGCAGATCTAGAACAGACAAACATTATATCATCAACTGAACAGAAGTAATTACACAAAAGCCAACAGTGGGATAAATATGAATAATGCTTTTAAAAAAAAACAAAAAAACATGTTATCTATGAATCTGGTCAATTTAAAATAAAAGGTAATCACTTTAATTTATTCAAGAAGAATTAAAGAAAACAAAAATGCAACTACACATCATTGCAACTGCAGAACCAAAAACTTAAAGTTGATTTTCAAGGGTGAAAATTAACAACAAATAAAGGCAAGTGAATTTTTCATCCTTAAAGTGTAACTTTACTAAAGTTTTTTTTACGTTCAGACACAGAAATTGTAACATATCATCACGTGATGTAGCTTATCTTATAATTTGCTATTGCAATTTTAATGCATATTGTTTCCTATCTTATTTACAACTTTTTATAGCTTGACAAAAGTGTATATATCTTCAAATTCACACAAGTACGGACGAACTGAAACTGTTCATTTAAAAAAAAAAAAAAGTATTTTCGATAAAACTATATGCTGCTAATCGTTTACAAGTCCATGACTATGGTGCCTCTTTATGTCTTCGTTGTCGTCATCTTCAGCATCTACGGATATGCAAGTTGAATGGTCGATCAAGGATTAGAGCAATACACGTTAGAATGCAAGCAATTAAACTATTGTGAATATCGTACTTTATCGCACAGACACACACACTCTCTCTCTCTCTCTCTCTCTCTCTCTCTCTCTCTCTCTCTCTCTCTCTCTCACACACACACACACACACAGACACAGTGCACAGATAAACGTATCTGTACCATTGTTTTCTGTATCTCCCAAAAAGGCACTGGTTATCAAATTGCCTGATCGATTGGAGTTTCAATGATAAATTATTAACTTAAGAAACAATCTATCATTAGCTGTTTGCAAGCCTTTTTGCTTTCATTGCACCGATCCCAACATCGTGGTTGAATCAGATTTGATTTGGCTGCCGTAAAATAACTTTAGCTTTAGATCTTTTACAATTCCCTTGTTTGACTTCATGGTTTACCTCAAGAATCAAACCGTTCGAATAACATTCACATATGAATATGACAACACATAAGAGTACTTGAACCAAGCCCAAAGTATGTTCATCGCGGCGATACTGTTTGCGCTTTAACCGTATATACCCCGTTCAATACATTTATACGGAAGCTTACGTTAAGCTGTATCATTTGACTGTTTACTTTATAATACAACCATCTATCCAGTTAAAGCGTTTGCAGTTTTAGGTTATTAAACTTAAAATGAAATTGAATCTCCTTTGGTCTAACATGGTACGAAACTTTAGAGCAACCAGTATTTTGTAATAGCGTGTATGAATAAAGACAGTAATAATTTACGAATAGATTCTTATCTGCATCATATGAAACACTATTCTGTATTTACATAGGTCTTATACGCTGGACATTGATGGCATAATGTGCTCGATTACTTTTACAGGTATCTAAGTTGTATTTGATTTCGTCCGTAAGATCAGATAGTTTTATCTTAAATGTTGAAAACATTTTTGATTGAAACGCAA
>JAECUM010041808.1:0-17428 GCA_016617855.1 Megalonaias nervosa
AAGCCAGACTTCATAAAATGACTACTTAGCAATTATGTCAAAGCATTAATGACCAACTGCAGATTTCAAATTACTTAAAAGATGAAAATTGCCTGTGTTAGTGGTCAGTTTATTATAAACTGACTGCTAATCTGACACATGGTCAGATAAGATCACCAACCAGTTGAAGTAGATCTAGGCATTCAGGGTCCGCAGTGAACCTCAAAAACAATGAAAATCTAAAATTTCAATTTGACCTTAGAAATCCAAAAAAAAAGCCTAAAATAAACTGAAGTAACCTAAATAAAATATTTTAAAAAATAAAATTTTTAAACAATGATGAATGACTCTACCCTAACCCCACAAAAATGCTAATTTGCACATGGTTTTCATTAGGCTAGCTTGGCATTTGAGAAAGCATGTGAATTGTGCAAATTAAAGACAGCCAGACATTTTATTCTATCATTCATTTGATAGACCCATAAAGGCATATTATTGTCAACATTTTTAGACAGAGCAACAGGTTTTCCTTTTTTAAGATATTTTTGACAATTTTAACTGATGTGATGCCAGAAATTGAGTTTTGAATTAAGTGAGTCAGGCATGTAATCCAAACCTGAAGATGCATTGCCAGCATGGCAGAAGTAGTACATGTAATTAATGATGTTACCTGAAAGGCTGGAAAATATATTACACTGCAAAAGTACATCAACTTTTGGATCAAACTCGGCACATCATATAACAATTTCATAAGTTGTCAGTCACCAGTTACGTAATTTTAATAGGTCTGATCACCAGCTTAAGAGGTATAGACTTCTGGGGAGCTTCTTTTGTGAGTGTTAGCGCCATCCTATAGAGTTATAAACATGAATTAACCCCTTTGTATTCTTTAGGAGTGTTGTTAGTATTATCTTGATATTTGATTTACTTCTCATGTGTCAGATACAAGAAAGTGTGCTATTGAAACAATGAACAGTAACATGCAATTACATTCTCTGATTTGCCTTGATTATGTTTTTGTCTTAGAGTAAATCAAAGTGAGGTGAATTTAAATTTACGGTCCAGGACGATTTACCCCAAAAATTATCCTAGATGGGAAAAACATGGGGGATGCATGTTTTCACTGTCTTTTTAATTCACTTGATATAATATGGAATATCATAACATTTATTTAGTTGTAGGTCTTTTAAAAATATTTCATGTTTTGAGATGTTTGCAAATTCCTCTTTGTTGACAAGAAAATGGCTGATCTCCAAATGTTTGATATTGTGACTAAATGCTATTTTTAGATTTCACCTTTTGATCAGCTCCTGATGTAATATCTTAGGGTTTATGGGGTGGGGTGTGGAAACATAAATATGTAATAATGAGGCCCTGTTAAAAATCCCAAAAAGTTAATATTACTCCATTAAAATGCATATTCAAAATACCTTGAGCAGAGCTAGTAGCAATAGTAAAACTCGTTTCGAACTGAGTTGGCTTTCAAAACTGTAGAATGCAAAATGGTTGGAAGGGACAATAATGTTTGTTTTTTGCATGATGCAAGCAGTAAGTGTGCAAGGGATAAAGTTGAGGAAAACAAAGCTTTTGAAAAGCAGCTGGATGAGAAGCTTCAAGAGCTTACACATTCCATATAAAGGAAATGTAATGGTCCTAGGGCAGGATATTATTTGGAATATACAGTGTATTGTGTATTAACTGCATAAAACTGCAGGCCTAAATATGACATTGGCTAAATGTTTAAACTTCTTTAATGGATTATTTGCTAGGCAGTGTGCAAGAGAACATTTTTGTGGAAGTTTCTTAGCATTTGCAGGTATTTGTTTTGCAATTATTTATAAATTTCACTTTATCATTATTTTCATTTTATTTAGAAATAAACACAAAATCATACTTTATAAATTTTTTGATAAATATTATGCTCACCATGGAGATAATCTTGTAACTGTTTTGTGTCTTCAAAATCAAAAGATTTTAAAACCATGAAAAAAACCTAATAAAAACCTCTCAAATTAAAAAAATTAAGACATTTAGCTTCTTTTCTAACCCTGAGCACTGGAAACATAGATTGTGACAAAAACTCAAGCTTTCTGCAAGGATACAACTTAACTTAATAAGCTTCCTGGTATGCTCTTAATTGAATGTAAATGTATCTACAAGGATCTGGGCAAGCTTATTTCTCTCTGTGAACAACAGTTGGTTTTATAGTACTTCAAGTCTTGGACACATAAGTTGTATTTTTTGTATATAACACATGAACTTGCACATTTCTTTGAGGAGACAAACACACAGATGATGTTTTGGCTGAATGTATTTTTAGTATTATCTTGAGGCTTTGATACTTCCAAATCAGTGTAAAAATGAATTGGCCCTTAGATTATAAAGCACACATCCAGACTCAAGACTCAACTCCGTGTTTGCAAATCAGATGTCAGAATGTTGAACAATCTTGACAGGTCCTGACCCAAAGTGAAGCTAGATGTCATTTTTGGCCAAGCTAAAGTTGAAATAGGGAAACAGATCTAAACCAGTTTCAAACAACTGTATTGTACAAGGGACAATTGATAGAAGCAGAAGGGGGGGGGGGGCAATCGACCCAAAAAAAGTGGCAACCGATTTTTGGAGGGACCCTCTCATCAAAGCCCCGTTTTGCAAAATGGGGGCTAAAAGAAAGTGCTGTTTCAGCCAAGTAGTCTTGACTCATTAAACTATCCGAGGCTTATATGTAAGTCTGGTTGGAGCACTGGTTACTATCCACGGAAAATTACAGTCACGTGTACACTGCTTGATTATCTCACACTCTGGTCCATTCTGACCTCAGTGGAAAATTACTGGCACCAGTTACTGTCCACGGAAAATTACTATCACGTGTATGCAGCATGATTTTCTCACACTCTAGTCCTTCTGACATCAGCAGAAAATTACTGGCACTTGTTACTGTCCACGGAATTATACTGTCATGTATACTGCGTGATTTTCTCACACTCTGATCCATTCTGACGTCAGTGGAAAATTACTGGGCAGTACATTGTGCTATTTTTAAACAAGTCGTAATTCAGTATACGTGCTCTTGAAAGTGTGTACATGTCATCTGCTACACAGGCAGTCTGTGCTGAACATGTCACGGTAGCGAATACACAACTGAAATAAATTACAGCAACGATGCCAGCGGTGATCACTGATAATTTTACCAGTATAGACAGAAAATTTTATCAGCATAAACAGGACAGGGAATTTATTAAGCATCTGAGCATTCCAGTTCAGTTATCGCAACAGGTATTAATTTTTGAGTGAGGCTGGGAAACCAAGAGTGCTATTATCAGCGATCAATTTATCACAGGTATTTTTAGCGGCTTGACGCATGATAATGGGGATGTCTAAATGTGTGTCAGATTGGGAATTCTCGGCAAATTTGCTGCGGCTGAAAAAATATGTTATACTAGTATCATTTATGTCAACTGACTTGTGATCTGTAATTAAATTGTTGTAGTAGTGTAATAATGGGTGAAATCTGCTCCTACCATGGAATCTCATACAACTAAATTAGCTAGAGAAAAACTTAATGTGATCAAGAAATGTATATTCCAGTCTGTGATTCTGTCAGACAGCAACTACAACAGCACCAGGAAGCTCATGTGGAATTTACAGAGGGTACAGAGGAGTTATTACAACCAATCGTCGAACCAACCAAGAACCTTGATTTAGCAACTGAGGCAACACAAAATACTCTTAAGACATTACCTGCTGATATTGCTGGCCGTCTTCAACCCCCACCACCACCACCAGTTCAGCCACCACCCAAAGTTCAACCACCACCACCAACAGTTACAACTAATTTAATGGATAAATTTACTAAGGATGGTATTGACACTATCAGGAATAGAGACAAAATAGACTTGATATTGCCATGTTTGGATATTATAATAATGAAAAATATGTAAAACCAGAATATGTCAACACTCTAAATGATGCTGATTGGGTTAAGGATGTATTTTGCATTGGTTTTAATATTCAGCAAATCAAAACTAATGATGGTAAAAGAAAATTTGGAATCTTGAACAAAGCAGTAGAGAGATGTATTGCAGAAGAAGAACAAAAAATTGTTGAAATAGAGTGTCAAAAGTAGTAGAAGAAGGGAGAAAATCAAGCATAAAAACTGGATCTGAAAAAAGAAGTGGAAATAAGGGGTTACTTCATCAAATGAGCCCTAGCAGCGCACCGGAACCACAATCAGATCTGAAAAATGAACCACCTGAAGGAGCAACCGGAAGTGGCCTTGCCACTTGTGATTGACGTCATAAAAAACAAACCTCACTGGTGATTCAGGATAAACTTTATCCAAATAATATCCTCGCTGTTGTTGATCGACTGGAAATTCTGATTGGTGGAAGGCAAGCCGGCAACAATTCCCATGAAATATCAATGAAGCAGCTGATATTTGTCAGCGTTTATATACCAGTGGCATAATGGACAGCAGCGTCTATTGGGCACTAATTGATAAAATTACAGACGATTATTCCGGTAAATGTGCCTGATTTGTGGTTTTTGTCCACTCTGGTAATGCTGTTATGTCGCCGCGATTCCTTAACAGGGTCTAGCTTATCATGAATGATCCAAGTTGGGCCATCTTTGCTGACTTGTTCGACAATAAATTTTATTCTAAAAGTGTTCTTGCTGTCATCCGCAAGATTATTAATAATAGTTGCCGTTTGTTTGTCGTTCATGGTGGAGTCAATGAAAATACCATCGCTGTCTATCTTGAACAATGACCAGACATAAAGAGCTCCATCTTGTGCAAACTCATTTTTTGGCCATTTTGATGAATTTGTGTAATTGCAACTCAAGCGGCAGTTGTTTTTTGTCACCTGGTAATCTGTCGAAATCAAATCTAGTTGTGTGTTGTGGTTCAATCGCCGATATTCTTTTTCATTCTCTTTAAAAAAAAACTTGTCTCTGCACTTCTCTGGTTCGATCTTTGATAGTCTCTCAATTTCACTTGCAGTTAATAATTCATATATTTCTTTTGTAAACTGTTTTGTGCAATTTTCGACCTTGGGATAAGCTGGTTTTATCCTGGTTAGACTAATATGCTGTTCCATCAGCCGCAACAGTAGAATTTGTCATTGCTGTAATACACGGATATACTTTCTTTAATATAATATGACTTTCCTCTATTTAGAAAAAATGAAATCCTATACTTATGCCAACGGAAAAAAATACTTGCAAGTGGCTGAAAATCAGATCAGTAATTCCTTGTGGAAAAAACTGTTGCGGAGATTATTGTGGAGTTCATATGATAAATATCAAACTTGGCTGTATTGGCCCAAAAACGTGTCTGATATGTAAGGTGGGGGTTAAAGGAAACACACGATTATGCGATGATTTTGGGGGAGAAAAATATGGAGTACTAAAGAGATATTACAAGATAATGAATGCTGATGATAACATAAAAATAAAGAACACATGAGATTACATCGACAGGTACATTAAAAATAATAATGTCGTATTAGAGAAAGTAGAATAATATAATGGAGAAAGCTGAAAAAATGTTGATCTTGACGAATTTAGATGTCATCCAATATTCGTTAATTACGAAGCGAGCAGAGGTGGTGTCATTAGACATTGTCGTCACAAAATACCTCTTGGAAATGTCGGCAACAAGTGGTACCTCACTACTGGAATTCCAGAAAATAAAAAAATAAGAAAATATCTTTCACACAGATTTTTTTGTGAGTGTTTTAACAACGTTATAAATGATCGGTTCGTTTTTGATCACGCAAACTCAGATAGAACAGATAATAATTTGGAAATTTTACATGCCATCACACAAAGCAAAAATAGCAAGCGAGGGAAAACCGGAAAACACAAGCATACACCAAAGATCAATAAATAGCAAGCGAGGGAAAACTGGAAAACACAAATATACACCAAAGATCAATAAACCTTGACACAGGAGAAACAAAAGACTTTAAGTCGACTTATGCTGCTGGAAAATATTTTAACATTTATTCAGGAGCACTATACTATGCTGCAAATGGCATAACAAATTCAACTACGTCAAAGTGACTTAAGCAGAAAATAAAATTTGCGTATATCACACAATAAATATCTCTGCTACCAGGCCCACATACAAGTCAGTTGACATAAAAGATTTTAGTATATCAGTAACATATTTTTTTTCAGCTGCAGCGAGTTGCCAGGAATTCCAATTTGACACTCATTTAAACATACCTGTTAGCATGTGTCAAGTGTCTAAAAACACCTGTGATGAATTAATTGCTGATAATAGTACTCTGGGTTTTCCAGCATGAGGCATAAAATTAATACCTGTTGTGAAACTGGAATGCGCAGATACTTAATAAAATTCAGTTGTGTATTCGCTACCATGACATGTTCAGCACAGACTGCCTGTGTAGTGGATGACATGTACACAATTTCAAGTGCGTGTATACTGAACAATGGCTTGTTTAAAAATCGCGCAATGTACTGTCCAGTAATTTTCCACTTGAGGTCAGAATGGACCAGAGTGTGAGAAAATCACACAATATACATGTGACAGTAATTTTCCATGGACAGTAGCCAGTGCCAGTAATTTTCCAGAGGTCAGCATGGACAGTAACCAGTGCCAGTAATTTTCCATTGTTGTCAGAATGGATCAGAGTGTGAGAAAATCATGCAGTGTACATGTGACAGTAATTTTCCGTGGACAGTAACCAGTGCTCCAACCAGATTTACATACAAGCCTCGGATTTAGCCTTTGGATAGTTTAATGAGTCAACTCTACTTGGTTAAAACAGCATTTTCTTTTAGCGCCCATGTTGCAAAATGGGGCCTTGTTGAGAGGGTCCCCCAAAAATTTGTGGCCACTTTTTTGAGGGTCAGTCACTCCCCTTCTGCTGTTTCAGTTGTTGATGATGAAGATAATTAAAAATTTTCAGAAGTGAACTGATCCAGAGACTATTAATTGCTCCCTCGAAACAAGTAAAGCTTATTCAAAATTGTTTATCTGTTAGGCACAATTTTCATACACATTATTTGTTGGAATCCTCAGTGCAGATTGTAATATGTAACAAATTAAGCTCAGTGAAAATTTGCCATTGCTATGTAAATATTGATGGCACCTTTCTTGATTGATCTTTCCTGTGTGCTAATTCTGGTACCCCATGGTTGGGCAGTGCTCTAAATATAGCTGGTATTTCATAGATGTATAACCAAGTGTAGAATTAATAATTACAGGTGTCAGATGAGGTTTCCAGTTTGTATCTGAAATAGATCTACATTGTATACAGTGGGGTGGGGGGATGCAGAGCAAGTAATATTTCCAAATCAATTTAGCAAATAAAATAAAAAGGTAGACAATGAAAATTATATGTATTTATTGTGCTGCTTATGACAGTGAAGGAAAAAATAAAATTCATGTGGGTAAAAAAATTGACAAAAACAATGAAAAGACCAGCCTTTTTTGCATTGCATCATGGATGAAATCCTGAAATAAGTAGCAGAGACACTGGTATTCAGTTTGAAATATTCTGGTAATTTGTTTTCAACTATAAATGCACTAAGTTGTGCTAACTTTATATGAAAATGTCACAAATAAAAAGCTGTATAATATTTCCAGGTAAATTTAGTTTGAAATTTTATGAAGTTTAGAATTTACAAGTTTTCCTTTGGCAGACACAATCATGGCAGTTTTTCTTCAGCTGCTAAATGTTGTTAGGAAGCAGTCAAATTTGCATATCATACTGCCCAGGCAGTCATGGCTGCTCAAGTTTGAACTTCTGATCAGAAGATTGTGGGTTCAGCTCCCACCACTGGATTAGCCCAGATTGGCTGCCGTGGTGCATCTATGTGTAAATGCACTTTACTCGTGTTGCCTTGGTACAGTATAACCTTCATGTGTTGCATCGTTGCAAAAACACACCAGTCAAACTGTCCAACTTTTTGTAAGATGTGTGCATGCTGGCATGTTCATTGATTTTCTTTAACAATACCCAGAACACTTGTCGAAATGATGTAGACTTGTGTTGTTCACAAGAAAGCACTTTCCGTTGTACATGTACAAATGATGTTGATTAGGTAGAAGAGATATTAATATAACCATGTGAGTAGTTCAAAATGATTGGTTTCATTTATCTTGTCTTGGTGAATGATGAAACATTAGAACAATACAGAAAAGGTGCTTAAGAGATGCATTGCTGACAAAGGGAAAAGCTGAGCTGTAATTGCAAAAATAGGAAAGAAATCCACTGTCATGTACTCCATCAGTTCGATAAATAATACCTGTTATTTTGTAGGGTGGGGGATCCAAATGGTATTCACACAGAAAACTTTTGCACTAATGCTTCTTAAATTTCTCTACCAATACCCTTTTTGTCACTCAATACTACAATATGTCAGGTATACTACTTTATTATATCATCTAATACTGTGAACACAATTCATAATTTCTAAGCAACAGTTTTTTATTGAATGATTGCCTTCTATCTCTGTTAGTAGCAGAACAGTTAGCACATTTAATCAGTATGTAAAAAAATTCAAAAATATAAAAAGATACAGATTTGTAACAGTTTTGATGAAAAATGAAGGGCACTATTGTTATCTTATGAGGGTATATAGTTATCCTCATGTCCTTCTATCCTTCCATTCAGCACAATCTCGTTAGTGTATCTAGTTCCTCAGTTTTTCAGGAATTGCCACAAAACTTTTTAAATATTATCGTCATCAAGTGAAGATCTGCATATTGACAAATCAGTTTGCCCCAGCAGTTATTGTCAGAGTTATAGTCCCTTGTTTCATGTACCTTGATGCAGTGTATGAGTCTTGTTCATGCAAGCAGGTTTCTTTGATTTTGATGAATTGCCATGAATGTGGTAAATACGATGGTCATCGCCCCAAATGTACATGTTGACAAATCAGTGTGTTCTAGACTTTTCAGAGTTATTTCCCTTTTTGTCTTGTTGTTTAATGCAGTGTTTGACACAATCTTGTTACCACAAGTAGTCCCCCAGTTTTTGATGATTGCCATGAAACTTGGATAAGTGTTATGGTCAACACCTAAAGATGCATACATCAGCAAATCACTTTAGTTTGTAAGTTGTTGCATATTTTATGCATATGTCAACACTTGTTTGTAAACACTCAAGAGACCATATTTCTGATCACTTTTTGATTAGATTTTGTGTGTATGCTTAAATGTCATCATGATCTCTGATTAGTTTGATTATGAGCAACATCCAGTCATGTTAATGAGGTGATTTTGCACCTGATGGCTGAGCTTGTGAACACTGCAAATGTCATATGATCGACATCCTTTGCATTGTAATGAGGTGATGATACATCTTATTGGCTGAACTCCAAATGCCATATTTCTGATCCGATTTTGTACATGAGCATATATCAGGATATCAGGATGAATTCAGTTTAAAAAAACATCACTTGCATTGTAATGAGGTGATCATGCATCTTATTGGCTGAGCTTGTGAACACACTAGGCCATATTTCTGATCAGATTTGGTATGCATTCTTATATTATGATGACTTTGGATGAGTTTAAGTATTAATGAAGTGATTTTTCATCTGACTGGTTGAGCCTGTCAGCACTCTAGGCACAATATTTCTACTTTTATTTTATATGAAAGCTTGTATCATAAAGATCTCGGATGAGTTTGATTGTGAGATCCATGGATATTAATAAGGATCCAGGTTGATCAGATGATGGGAATCAAACTCTGAATCTTCTGATCATTAGTCCAATGCCTTATCAATTGAGTCAAATCGGCTCCCCTGGTTGGGATTTCTGTGGCTTCCATTATGACCAGAGGGTAGGGACAGACTTAGGAATCCATGCTGACTGCACAGATTAAATATCCATATAGTGCCAAATAAGTGTATTTGTTTTATGAATAGTGCCATGAACAGCAGTGTTAAAGTTATTAATCAGGTTCCAGTCCCCAGTGGCAAGGAGGGATCTATAGGAAGAATACTTGAATGCTTGTTGTATATATCACTTGCCCTTCATATTTATATATATATATATATATATATATATATATATATATATATATATATATAGTCTAGGAAAGAAGATAAATGACAACAGCTGAGTTTTAATAGAGAATTTAGTAAACATATGCCCCAAGCTTTTCTTTTCTCTCTGCAGTTTTAGTGAGTGTATAAATTTGTATTTACAAGCTGGAATGCAGTATGTCATCTACCCAGTTGAGTGGTATCATGCATCCTGAGCCTCTTGCTAGGGATTTCTGTGAAATTTGGTACATGTTATGGATAGATCATCATTTAAAGATGCACATATTGACAAATCTTAAGTTTGCGTTCCTTGATTTTTGTAAGACTTGTCACCATTTTGATTTACAGCTGGTTGTATTGTAAGACAACATTTTGTAAATGCAGCTACTCTTGCAGTGTTTGCAGTGAAGCTTAGTGTATATTGTGGTCACCATCAGAAGATATGTATTTTGACCAGTTGTTGTACTCACACTAGTTTCATAAGAGTTGTGTAATTTGTTTTACTAGACACTCGTCTCCATGGAGTTGGGATGTGGTGTGGGAGAGGCAGGGGTATATTTATGTAAATTGCTCACCATTCCTCTAGTTTAATTTAGTTGTAGGTGAAATTGTCAGAAATGGTTCATGGTGAGATAGGTTTCTTTCTTGATGGACAATAAGATCTTTTGAATCCATATCTGTCCAATATATGGCTCATTTGGAAAATATCTCAATGTTTCATGTTCTTTTTGGACACAGTTTTGTATTTTAGACAAAACAAGGCTCTATACTGCAGTTAAAAGTAACATCATAAAGTAGGTTCCCAACTGGTATGCAGTCTAAGAAGCCCAAGATTTGTTCATGAACATTACGGCACAGGATATAAAGAAATGCAAGTTCTCAGAGAGTTAATCCAGTTTGGATGAAATTGGTAATAATTATAATGTGTTGCTGAAGTTTTAATGTGCTGGTTGAAGCATTGTGGTAGTCTAAATGTTGTAACTGTAATTCAGATGCAGGTTCATAGACACATAAATCATCAACTTCATTCAGGGAAAAAGTTGAAATTGAAAATTTGCTTGACCTTATGATGTAAAGTTTCAAACATTGTCCCAGCATTTCTAAAAGAATACTGTAAAATTATCCATATGGTTTCCTGTTGATACAAGTACTATTATTACCTGCTAAATACCACTTGATTGCTTTAACGGGATACATGCAAAACTTTATTTGATTTCATGATCTGATACATATCCAGTCAGATCACACTTGCACAGTTTTTAATGAATCACAGAATTTCAGTTACTTTTTTTGACTTGTGCAGGAATGGCATTTGTTTTTCGGCTTTTTTATAAAGTCAACTTATTTTCTTTGTTTCTTGTCAATATTTTTCTTATATTATTTCTAAATAAGCCATTTTGTAATTAACATGTGACCTGATATTTAGTTCAGTTTGATCAGAGTTAAACTGTAAAGATCTTATAACTTAATCACATCTTCAGTATGTCCTGAAATTAGGAATTAATGGATCTTTCTTGAGTTTAGATTGATCACTGAGCATATGTAATAATAAAAATAATAATAATAATAATAATAATTCAGGCTTTATTTTCAGAAGGTGATTCATTTAGTGACAAATGAGAACTAATCTGTGTTTGTTGTTCTGTTATGGATATATATATATATATATATATATATATATATATATATATATATATATATATATATATATACACACACACACACAGACACATATATATGTAGCTAAGAATATGCTCTTCGGCCAATCCTGTGTTACAAATACCCCAAATTTTCAGTGCCTCATTTTCACATCAAATTTGTTATGGATCAATGATCTAGTATCCCATCTTCTATAAAATAACAGTTGGAAGATAACTCTCAGTTTTCCCTTCCAAATATTGCTTGTCAGAGCATTGCAGTCATTAACTTGTGACTCGTGTAATAGGATGGACAAATTAGATATTTAAGTGATGATTTCTTTTATTTTTTGGATAATAATTAGCATAAATGTATTTACAACTACATAATGAATAAAGGCAGCATCAGCAGCAGCATCTCTATGGTTAAGATGTATATGAAATGTGTCCATTTATCATGTACTCATAATCTATCAAGAAACAACTTCAAACATTACATTAGGAATTTACAAATATTCTCATGTGAAACGTTTTCTTAATATTTTTTAATATGTTAGTGACCATTTGCAATTAGCACAAAGCAACAAAAGATACATCATTGTTTCATGTTCCAGTAAATTAGTATTAAAACTTTATTAGGGTAGAAAATGTAAGACGGACAAACAAAATTTTATTTCTCTGTTTAAAATTCATAAAATATTTGGGAGCCAGTGATGGACAGGTTTGGTGCTGGAAGTAGCTTCACCCCATCTGTTGATAATATTTTGTATTCAGCTTCTTCATTGCCCCTTAATTTGCCAACTTTTTTGACAAATTTGGTTGCCAGTGGTAATTCTGATGTAATAAAAAAATATAAATATTTATGCACAATATATTATTTTGTATATTGGGTCTGCAATTTATTAGCATATGTACTTTAAAATATTGATATAGTCCTAGATTTATATTTTGTTGCATTATTTTCATTTGCAATATATAATACATATGTTGATTCTTCATGCACCTCTTGGCTTTTATGTATGCTGATTGGCATACCAACTTGCTTAGGGTGACTTCTGAACTGAGCACTTGATGTCAAAGGAAACTGAAAGTATTATGACAGGGCAAGTCATTGATCATCACATAACTGGTTGGACAGACGCATCACATGTAACAGTGGGTGATAAAAATGAAATTTGTGAACATTATTTTTCCAACCGGCAAGACAATTTGTACAGGTTAGAAATAAGAATACACAAGTTTGTACCAAACAGCCATAATTTTATGTACTTGCAATGATTAAAAAAATCTATTGTAATCTTTTTTATTTAGAAGAGTCATGTTCCATTTTTATCTGTCTGGAATGTAATGTTTTGGAAATGACAGAGGAAATTAATAATTAACAAACACATGTTTTATGTCAAAACTGTTTTTATTATCACATTAGCACATGAACATGTATAATAAGTAATACTTATGAGCAATTAAAGTCTGAAATGCTTTTCACAGCCTTGTTTCAACAAACACTAGCATCTAACAATAGACTGTAGACACAGCTTTTTATATATATATATATATATATATATATATATATATATATATATATATATATTACCCATATGACAGAAAAATCAAGGCATTTTTACAAACCTACCTTTTTCTTATCTCAGTCTGTCTGTCTCAGACCAGTCCGGTCATCTCAGTTATGGTGTCCATGGACTAGGGACCATTAAAAAAAAGAAACCCTTGATGTCTTCTGCTGTGCCTGATCAAGTTGTTATAAAATCAACAACAACAACAGACATAAAACAAAAAGAAGCAACTTAAGGTCTCTCCAACTTTGACAACACACTGTTCAGAATATTTGAGAGACAGACACACATGTACATGAAGCTGACCTATTTGGTATTATGCTAGAAACCAGTAACCAGTAAACGGATTATAGTCGCGTATTGCTCGATGGCTTCTGTGACTGCTTGCGATCCTAGGCTGAACCGCTGTCCCTTTAAGAGGGCACTTGGCCCCGGTCTGGGCCTTTTGACCTTGAGTACCCGTCCGGACGCACTCCATCACCCCCAACTGACAGACCCAGCAACCAAATCCCCCGCCCGGGCCCCAGCCCCGCCCCATCACAACCACCCCAGAAACAGCCCCCCCCCCATACCAGACCCCACCCACAACTAACCGGGCAAACCCCAAGACAGGCAACAACCAAACCCCACCCCCCATCCCCAAAGGGCGGTGACTCAAGTCTCATACGGACCAAACCAAAAAAGAAAGCCACCAGCAAGAGAGCACCCAACAACCTCCAGGCGAAGACTCCAGAGCCAGTTCTAGTCCATGTCTCAGCTTGCTTCCTTGATGTTGATGATCCTCTCCGAAGGCCCCAAGTCTCCCAAATAAGCCTTGATACCCCAAAATCGGTTTGATCAAATTGAATCCAGTTGTGACTATGGATATCCCTATACCAGAAGTGTGTGAGCCACCTATGCAATTGATCTAATAGTTGGGAGTTATGAATTTTGAATAAATATTATGTTGGAATTTTGTGTACTGAGCGTACTTTGAAAATCTAAAATGTACCAATCTGCTGGATGTATGCCATCCTATGTAACATTAGCACCGCTTAGTAATTATAGTTGTATTGTTTTGAGCGCACAGCCAAAGGATCATGATAGGTTGTTTTTGATCTTCTAATGTAAAATGAAGACCTTGGTTATTCTCTCTCTATCCTAAAGAGGGTTTTAATGGTTGTCCGGAATTTTGGGACAGCAGGTGGGGTGTGTCCTGGACTGTCCCTTACCATACTTCGAGCAACACCCATATGCCGGGGTCATGGTAGAAAATCTTAGCTCAGCACTGGCTTGCCAAGTTCAGGAGTCCACCCAGGTATTGCTAGTATATTTTTCTAGCACCTGTTTGATGTTCCCAGCGTAGGTGCTTGTGTGTGTGAGGGGAGGGGGTTTGTGGGGCAGCAGGTAGAGCTTCCTGGACTGCCCCTTGCTTTGATGCTTGTCGGCAAATTTGAGAGTTATGGGGCAGCAGGTAGAGCTTCCTGGACTGCCCCTTGCTTTGATGCTTGTCGGCAAATTTGAGAGTTATGGAGCAGCAGGTAGAGCTTCCTGGACTGCCCCTTGCTTTGATGCTTGTCCCAATAAAAAAAAAGGGGGGGGTTGTGGGACAGCAGGTAGAGCTCCCTGGACTGCCCCTTGCTTTTATGATTGCTGGCACATTTGAGAATTGGGAGACATATGTTCCACACCTTTATGTCGGGTTCATAGTGAGAAATCTTAGCTCAGCACTGGCTTGTCGAGTTCAGGATTCACACAGGTATTACTAGTATATTTTCCCTAGCACCTGTTTGATATTCCCAATGTAAGTGTGTATGTGCTTGCGGGGGAAGGGGTTGTGGGACAGCAGAGAGAGCGATCTGTTTAATCCCTTAAATTGACGGGTTTTGTTTTTCTGTGTTGTGCTTGCTATTGAAGAGTGTTTATGGATGTGTGTGGGAAGGGTTTGTGGGGCAGCAGGAAGAGCATTCTGCTGTCCCTTAGTTTGATTTCCATACTTGGCAGGTAGAGCGTCCTGTATCCATCCAAAAAAAAAAAAAAAAAAAATTATCGGTGTAGTCGAGTACAGCAGGTGGGGGTGTCCTGGACTGACTCTTATGTTATGCTGTCAAGATGTTGTTGTATGCGTGTGGGAGGGGGAATTTTGGACAGCAGGTAAAGCATCCTGGACTGTCCTTTGCTTTGATTGAGTTTGGCAAATATAATTGGAAAGTTGCATCTTTTCTGCATTGGCACGTGAAAGTTACATCTTTTCTCTAGTGGCAAATTTGTAAGTTATTGTAAGGTCCTTTTTGGTATGAATTTCTGTTAATTTGTATCCCCCTTCGTATATTTAGCTGCTGTTATTCTCTGTTGCTTAGTAAGAGGCTTGTAGTATGTTGTATTCCACTATTAACAGTAATGTGAGACATCTGGGTTTCCTGTTGTATGGTTGTGTCTGCCATAGTTTCTCTTCCCATTTCTTCTGGTTTTCTATTTAAATTTATTTCCTGGGATACTTTGTGATTTGGTTGTTTTTAATCCTCCTCTTCTGGTATCATCATGTTTCTTGAATTTTCTTGAATTTTCCTCCTGGGTATTTATTTGTGGCGGGATATGGTTGTGGCTTTTGTCGTGGTATTAACCTTATAACCATGTGCGTCAAGTGATGAGTTAAATAGTTTTATTGCACTTGTAAGCACTGTCTCCTCTATTGATGTTGCTTCATCTTGGAACTTTTTTATCCTTGAATCGTTGAATCACTACATCACTAATATGCTATTGGTGATCCTTCAATATTGACCATGTATATACATATAAGTATATACATATAAGAATATGTAGACTCATTTTGTTTGCCCCTGTCAATAGGGAGCATGAAAACAGATGCCTTATTAAAAGAGAACAAAAAAAAATTTTTTAGTTGATACAGATATGTAAAATGCATAAAATACATAGTAGTGGTATATAAATGATAATAATAAGGAGTCAAGAATATCATATAGAGTTTTTATTCAGCAATTTTAATATCTATGTTAAAATTTCCTGTTGGTATTAAGAGTAAAAATTAATGCATTTGATAAAGAGACGAAAAAATGTGTAGAAAGCATATTATTGGAATATAAATTGTAGTAACAAGGAATCAAGAATATTATATTAATTTCTTTATTCATCAATGTTAATATGCATATTTTGAATTTGTTATATATATTGATATTTATTAACATCCTTGAGAAAGCTGATGATGTTGTTGTATGTGCTCTGGAGGTTAGAATTTTTCTTTCCGTCGTTGGTGCTCCTATCTTTGCCTGGAAGTCGGTGAATATTTTCCTTGATCGAGTGTATTGTCTGCAGTCGTTGAGAATATGTTCAATGGTGTCTGGGAGATTGCATGTCTGGCAGTTGAGACTGGCGTCTGTTCCATGGCTGGTTCTTATGAGTGTTTTACCTGTCCTCAATCGATTTATGATTTGTTGGTCCCTTGTGGAAAGTTCGAGATGAATAGGAGGCCCTCTTCTGATGCTCGGTTGAAGTTGGTGTAGTCTTCTTCCTTTTTCAGAAAGGTCCCATTGGCGCTGCCATTGTTGGTTAATGGCTTTGGTGACTGTGCTGTAGAGTTCTTGAACGCTGTGGTCTAGTGGTTGTACATCTGGGTCCTGTAGGCTTTGCTTAGCTGCTCTATCTGCTTTGTCATTCCCAATGAGGTTAATATGTGAGGGAACCCATAGGAATTCTACCTGGAAATGGTTCAATTCCAATTCCCGTAGACGCATCAGGATTTCTTGGAGCATATTCTTCCTGCTTTTTGATGAGCCGGTTTCTATGGATTTAAGTACACTCAAGGAGTCACTGATGATGAGGTACTGCCGTTCTCCATGTGATTTAGTCCATTTAAGTGCCTGTAAGATTGCCCATAGTTCTGCGGTGTATATAGAGGTGCCATCTGGGAGTCTGGCTCGGATTGTGATGTTCTGGGCTGGTACCACCATTGCAGCTGCTGTTCAGTTAAGCTCTTGTGACTTTGATCCATCTGTGTAGATGTGAGTGTACTGAGTATATAATTCATCTAGTAGTGTGAGGATTCCTGTCAATAACTTCCATGGGTTGTGCTGTTTCCGTTCCATCTTGTGCACCTGAAAATTAATGTGAGGTGTGGTGTTCTTCCATGGAGTAGGGTCTATGTTGATTAGTGGTTCCGCTTGTAATTCTGCGATGTTCAGCTCCATCTTAAGAGTGTGTATCTTCCTGGTGGCTGAC
>JAECUM010041809.1:0-20575 GCA_016617855.1 Megalonaias nervosa
AACAGTTCCTTCTTGAATCACCAAAACTATAATTCCGGCTTTGAATTCCGAATAATTTAGTAAATGTCTTTGTCCAAGAATGTTTCGACGAAGAAGAGTATATTCCAGGGTGAATAAATTATTTTAAATACAAAAACTCAAATCAAATGGCAGCAACAGGAATACGTTTCAGCCTCAAGGTATTATTTTACGACTGGCTAAAATTCACTGCGATATGAGTATTAAACCCAACTAAGACGTCATTTAAACCCGCGTGATGGGTCACGTGAGTACTCATTACAAGTCAATTTGCCCGTAATCTAGAATATCCCTATCTAAGAATCAGATTCCCACGCTGGAAATGAATTTAAAAATAAAACTGTTTACAACAAGGCTAACACGTGGGCTGAACGTGACCTTGCTAATGCCCATTCATTTTCACTCAATGTTTACAAAATCAAAACCAAGGTCAAGAACTAGGATAGGTAAAAATATAATGTAGCAATCTTTTTGCGTTCTAATCAGACTAAACGAACTGAACTGAATTTACTGGGAGAAATGTCAAATTCAGTAAAAAATGTTATCCTTATAATAAAATGTAATAAAACAAAACTAAAATAAACGAAATTTAAAACTAACACACAGTTTAATTACATATACGTAACACTTCCCCCATAAAAAAAAATAAAAGAATTATGTAATAAAGCTTTCTTTCTACCATATGTTAAATATACATGAGGTGAAACAAAATTACATAAGAAGAATTCTTATGAATTATATATAGTGTACATGAAATAATAGTTCTATACACGGAAAGTGCATCTGCAATTAAATTATCTTTACCCTTGATGTGCCTGATGTCAAAATTAAATTCTTGCAAAAACAAACTCGAACTTAATAATCTTTGGTTTTTATTTTTCATTTTGTCCATGAAAGTAATGGGGTTGTGATCACTAAACACAACAATAGGAGAAGGAACTGAAATAATGTAAACTTCAAAATGCTGTAATGCCAGTATTAAAGCCAAACATTCCTTCTCGATTGTTGAGTAATTTCTTTGGTGATTATTTAATTTCTTAGCGAAATAGCACACTGGATGATCAACACCATTGCTATCTTCTTGAATCAATACTGCTCCAACCCCAACATCACTCGTATCAACAGATAGTTTAAAAGATTGAATGAAATTTGGAGGTGTAAGAACCGGAGCACTTTTAAGTATGGCTTTTAACTTATCAAAAGCCTCCTGACATTTTTCAGTCCAAAGAAACTTGTTTTCTTGCTCAACACGTTTGTTAGGGGTTCAGGAATATTAGAAAAAGTGGGACAAAATTCCCGATAGTATCCAGCCATACCTAAAAATGTCATCAGCTGAGTTTTTCTGACAGGCACAGGGAAATCAGAGATAGCCTTGACCTTAGCATCCATAGGTTTAACTTGATCATGTCCCACAATATGTCCTAGAAATGTTACACAAGCACGGCAAAACTCACATTTAGATCAAATGATTATCAAACTTGCATCAGTGAGTCTTTCAAAGAATTTCCGAATCGCTGCTAAACGTTCTTTCCAGGTGACATTGTAGATGATGACATCATCGATGCAAGCATCAAAGTTATCTAGACCAGAGGTAATCATATTCATCAAACGTTGAAAAGTACTTGGCGAACCCTTCCTATTGATAAAGTCCATCTGGAGTCACGAATGCCGAAATTTCCTTTGGTCTTTCCGTTAGTGGAATTTGAAAACATCCTATCAGAAGGTCAAATTTGGTGACATACTTGGCATTTCCAATTGTATCAATACCGTCATCGATTCTTGGTAATGGAAATGAATCTGTTTTTGTCACAATGGTCACCTTCCTATAATCAGTGCACATACGGAAAGTTTTATTTGGTTTCGGAACAAGTATACATGGTGAACTCAAGTCACTTTTACTGGGCTCTATGAAACCATTCTCCAGCAAATACTGAATTTCCTTTTTCAAGTATTCCTGTTTTGGAGGGTTCAATATGGATGTTGTTTCAAAGATTTAGAATTCACAATTTGAACGTCATGAAAAATTGTGTTTATCCTTGTAGAAACATCTTTAAATAAGTGCTCATATTCAAATAATAGCTGTTTAACTTTATTCCTTTCCTGTTGTTGCAAATGTAAACGTTTCTTGTCCAGATTATTCATAATTTCCAAATTCCGAACATTTGTCGCTCCAAAATCAATAGAGTCTGATTGAAATCCTTCACTTAAATCCTCAGTGAGTGGGACAGTTACAACTAAATTAATTGCGTGATTTACCTGGCTATCTCTTTCAATATACTCCTTTAGCAAGTTAATATGGCAAAGTTGTTTTTGTTTTCGCCTGCCAGGAGTATATATGATGTAATTTAAATCATTTACTTTCTTTTCAACCGTGTACGGACCATAATACTTGGTCTGAAGAGGATTTTGTGGAACGGGCAAGAAAGCTAGAACTCTATCACCAGGCTGAAAACTCCTTTCCTTTGAGTTTTTGTCATAACTTAATTTCATTTTTGACTGAGTAGAGTGCAGATTCGCTCTTGCGACCTCACAAGCCTTTGACAACTTATACTTAAAATTAGATACATAATCAAGAATATTAAGTTCAGTATCATCATTAGAAAGAAGTTTCTCTTTCAACAACTTCAATGGTCCACGCACAGTGTGTCCGAAAACTAGTTCAAAGGGACTGAATCCTAAAGATTCTTGAACTGACTCCCTAACAGTAACCAAACGTAAATGAATGACTTCATCCCAATCTTTACCCTTATCAAAGCAATATGATTAAATCATATTTTTCAAAGTCTGATGAAATCTTTCTAAAGCCCCTTGGCTCTCAGGGTGATAGACAGACGATTTGCAATGATGAATGCCTAATTCATACATAACTTGCTGGAAACCTCCAGACATAAAATTTGACCCTTGATCCGATTGGACAGATTTGGGAAGCCCAAATTGAGTAAAACACTTTCTCAAAGTTTTTACTATAGTTTTGGTTTAGTATTTCTCAAAGGAATTGCCTCTGGGAATCTTGTTGACGCACACATAATGGTCAACAAATATTGGTTGCCTGACTTGGTCTTAGGTAAGTGACCAACACAATCTACCATAATTCTGCTAAATGGCTCGTCAAATGCATGAATAGGCTGCAGATGAGCCTTAGGTATCTTCTGATTGGGCTTTACTACCATTTAACAAGTATGACAAGATCTACAGTATTAACAAACATCACTTTTTATTTTTGGCCAGTAAAAGTGATTCAAGATCTTGTAATAAGTTTTATTAATCCCTAAATAACTAGCTAGATTCGTTTCTTGGGCCAAACTAAGTATTTCCTGACTGTAAGATTTTGGGACTACAATTTGATAGTTCACTGACCACTCGTCACCAGCAGGTACCTGGGAAGGTCTCCATTTTCTCATAAGAAGTCCATTTTTAATAAAATAACAGACAGGTACTTCAGTGGCTTCAGTTTCACTAAAGGCCCTATGAAACAAACAGGAGAACTCAGGATCTTTTTCCTGTTCGACGACAAGTGATTGTCGTTTGTCACCCTGATTAGATAAAAGAGAATGAGAATTTAAAACAGGATCACTGTGATCAATACCTTTTGATTGATCCAAACAAGGAGTGAAAGTGACTTCATCAAAAGCCTGGCCAATACATGTGTCCGCTAAAGGAATATTTTCTTTATCAAAATCATTCTCCAGAGCTTTCTTTGCCATAGCTCCTGCAACTGCACAAGCTGGGAATGAATCAGGGAATTCTTTTTCAGTTCGAACAACTTTTTGTTCCAAAGAAGGCTTGTCAGCTACAAGTAGATTAACCACAACCTTGTCTCCGGCTAGATCGTTGCCTAATAACAAATGAATGCCCTCAGCGGGTAAAGACGACACCATTCCGACTGTCACAGGTCCTGAAACTAAGTCTGATGACAAATTTACAGAATGGAGAGGAACATTAACGAAGCCGCACTCTACTCACTGAATGAGAACACTCTCATTAGAAGAAGACTTCTCAGAAGAAGGCAACGTATCTGATAATAAAAGACTCTGAGACGCTCCTGTATACCTTAAAATTTTAATTGGGATAGGTTCTCCAAATCACCCAAGAGTGATATAGAACCCTTGGACATGATTGGTTCATAATTCTATATAATAAAATCAGACTGGGGTTTTTAAGACCCAACGAATGTATGCTTTCAATATATGACCTTTGACCTTGACCTCTTAGAAATAAGAGCATTTGGGATAGGTCTGTCTTGATTCTTATGCTTATATTTGAATTTGAAGCAATCAGAAATATCGTTTCCTTTCTTCTTGCAATAGGTTCACGTGGGAAGAAACAAGAATTTTGAATCAAGCTGATCAGAAGCTTGATTTTTAAAAGTTGCACCAGATTGAGTTTTAGAAGGAGTCGTATTAGGCTGAAATGCCATTTTAGCAGTAGACTGTTGAGTAAAAAACTTGCTTACAACAGGAACTTTATGAGTTAAGGAATACTCATTAACGGCACGAACTGCGTTTTCCAAGGTTTCGATCTGATGCTCATCAAGATAAAGTTTTAATGTCGCTATGGACACAGTTTTTGAACTCTTCAAGCAATACAGATTGTTTGAGACTTTCATAATCATGTTTAAATTTCTTGGCTAAGCACCATCTCTCAAATAACTGCTCTTTTTTTCTTGCAAATTCGACATGAGTTTTTCCAGCTTCCTGTTTATATTTCTTAAATATTTGCCGGTAAGCTTCAGGGACTAACTCATAACCCTTTATGATGCATTCCTTAATCAAATCATAGTCAGCGCTTTGATGAACTGACAGTGAATGGTAAATATCAATAGCTGTACCAATTAGTACACATTGTAGTAACTGAGTCCAATGCTCCCCTGGCCATTTCAAATTTTGAGCGACTTTTTCAAAACGAGGAAAATTATGACTACTTCTTTTTCTCTAAAAGGGGGTACTAACGTGATATCTCTTGCAATATCAAAACTTGAATTTGTATGTGAAGTGGGATCGTGCGTTTCACTTGCCAGCTCCGTTTCTTTCATTTTAATTTGAGATTCCTTTCCATCCTTCTCTTTTTGCATCTGTAAGTGCATTTGTTCTTTTTGTAATTGCATTTGTTCTTTCTGTAACTCCAATTGCAATGTTTCTCTCTCTCTCTCTCTCTCTCTCTCTCTCTCTCTCTCTCTCTCTCTCTCTCTCTCTCTCTCTCTCTCTCTCTCTCTCTCTCTCTCTCTCTCGTCTATCTCAAATTGCAACTGCAATTGTTTCTCTTCTTTCTGAAGTTCAAGCTTCCTTAACTCTAATTCCATCTTGTATTTCATTTTTTTTTCCTTTACTTTTATGTCAGAGTCTTATACAAACTTGCTGACCGAAGCCAAAACACTTTTATCGAAAACTTTCTTTTCTACCAACTACTGGATCAAAATGTTTTTTCATTTCTTGCTTCGTTGATGAAGCTTTAGCTTCAGAAAGATCATATTTGCTGGCAGGTTCAAGCAACTCATCTTTTTTCAAACTATCCAACTGCTCCTGAGTAGGACTAGAAAGAAAAATTTCCACTTGTGATGACATTGTGAAAAAAAAGCCTCTTGATTAGACTAAATATTTCAAATAAAATATGACATGGTACTTGGGATTTAAGATATTCTGAAAACTAGGGGAATTAAATTTCAAAAAACATTTTTTTAAAAACATTGTAGCTAAATTTCATATATCCAGGAAGAGCTCCCAATTTTCTTTTGATACGTGTAGGCAAGGAACAGAAGAAACAGAAGAAAAGAGTGAAGTCAACAAGCTTTGTAAATATAACAAAATAATGTATTTTTCATAAAAAAAACAAGGTAAAACTATGAAATAGGACTTACGGTTTGTGAATATAATCCAAACATTAATCCTAGAATTCAAAAATATAGGTCCTATCTCTAAAAACTTCTAATTGAATCCAAGTTCGAATCTCGATGAAGTTCCAATATGGAAGGAGATGACGTCCTCTATAACCAGTTTGTGTTGATGTGTCAACAGTTCCTTCTTGAATCACCAAAACTATAATTCCGGCTTTGAATTCCGAATAATTTAGTAAATGTCTTTGTCCAAGAATGTTTCGACGAAGAAGAGCATATTCCAGGGTGAATAAATTATTTTAAATAAAAGCAACTTAAATCAAATGGCAGCAACAGGAATACGTTTCAGCCTCAAGGTATTATTTTACGACTGGCTAAAATTCACTGCGATATGAGTATTAAACCCAACTAAGACGTCATTTAAACCCGCGTGATGGGTCACGTGATCACTCACTACAAGTCAATTTGCCCGTAATCTAGAATATCCCTATCTAAGAATCAGATTCCCACGCTGGAAATGAATTTAAAAATAAAACTGTTTACAACAAGGCTAACACGTGGGCTGAACATGACCTTGGTAATGACCAATCATTCTCACTCAATGTTTACAAAATCAAAACCAAGGTCAAGAACTAGATTAGCTAAAAATATAATGTAGCAATCTTTTGCTTTCTAATCAGACTAAACGAACTGAACTGAATTTACTGGGAAAAATGTCAAATCCAGTAAAAAATGTTATCCTTATAATAAAATGTAATAAATCAAAAGAAAATACAAAAAAAAAAAATTAAAACTAACTTACAAATAATTTAATTACATATACGTAACAGAATAAATACTGTATATACTGAACCGAAACTTCCCATAATTTTAGAAAAAGAAAGAGGAAAACATGGGGAGATGCTATATATCTGTGTTGAATTCGCTCTTCTCTATTTAATTAATATGCTGTGAGGTAAGAAACACCATCCTCCGAAACAAAAGTATATGTAGCAAATTTTTGAAGAAAAATCAAGCAAATTGGTCAGATCTTACCAAATTTATCAAATTCATTGGCAGAAACATTCTTGAAAATAAATCACAGAAGAATTATTCTGAAACTTCAAGAATGATCTGAAAGAAAGATTCCTCTAAAAATCAAACCTGCTAATGCTCAAAATTGCAATAAACATTTCACTCTCAGAAATCTAAAATAATCTCTTCATCGAAACCATTACACTTCAGCATGACCCAATGATACACACTTTTCTTTTGAAACAGTTGCCTGTTACAGCACTCAATACACTGTTAAAACGTGGGAGTCATTCCTTAGCATTGGCTAGAAGCAATGTGATACCAGTACTCAATGCGGTAAAAAATCAAACTGACCTTTCCAAACGTCGTCCCATATCATTAGCTGTCTATATATGCAAAACCATGAACGGATGGTAAATAATAGCCTACTCTTTTATCTAGAACCCAAGAAACTAATAGCGGACTTCCAATGGATTCATAATCCCGAGAACGTGATTGTTGGGAAAAAAGTTTAATTAGCTTGAAAGAGTTCAAATCAGTATAACATTGTCGTTCAGTACGAACACAATTGCTTTAACAAAACTGTTATCCTGTGAAAGGGTTATCATGGAGAAAAACTTTCAACCTCCCAACTTAACATGTAAACCTGGTTCTACATACCGTACACATAAGATGATATGGCAAAGAATAGCAATCAGTGCCAATAGGAATGCTACGCTGGCTACACATATCACGATGACTTTTTCGAAGAGGATGCTTTCCTGTGGAACATGGGTCTCAGTTGAAAATTTGACTGTAGGTCCTTCACTTGAACGATCTATTAACAAAAGTTCATATATTACAAAGATTGTCATTATTAACATCATATTGCATGACAAAACAGTAGAACAACATCGTTAAATGCATCCAAGTTTCCCTTAATCCCCCCATTTCATATGTTTAGACACTTGGTCTCAATTTGACATATCGGATAAACTTGTAACTTCTGCTCTCTCTCTCTCTCTCTCTCTCTCTCTCTCTCTCTCTCTCTCTCTCAATTATTTTGTTAGATTGGTTTGCTAATATGTGTCATTATTGTGTGCTCTAAAGAGTTTATTTATGAGCTTATAATATTCTAGAAACATACTAGCTCACGATTAGATAGGAATTTGCAATCATAATACGACGCATCTATGTCAAGTGAAAAGGTGTATAGTTATGGACCTGGGAAACAGGTAGTTTATTCCTCTTTGGGTCAGACTGTATGAATTAGTTTTTCAGAGAGGAATTAATTATTTAAGGTATTTATTTAAATTTCTTTGAATTTGGATTAAAAGCTCTTATAGGACTTATTGTGAGTCTATTCAAAGGCATTCTGGAATTCATAATTGTTGTACATCAGAACGTTCAAGAATATTGAAATTCATTCTGAGGATTCAGTAGTTTTGACCTTGACAAAATACCTTTAGCTTTATTTAGGATTTTGTTAATAAAACTGTACGTGTTTGCTACAGTTTCACTCTAACTTGTAGATAAACAAATTGCGTGTTTTAATACACATTGTTGTTGTCACTTTTTTTTTTTAAGTAGTTCTAAACCTAGAGTCAAAATACAAACGAATGGGCCAAATTATCTCTCTCTCTCATTGTCTCTCTCAATCTCTTTACCTTATGCATTTTATGGTAAGACTCAAAATGCTGTACCAGGTGAGAAGTCATCGCATATGATTATATAGTACGGGGCAAAGGAATAGAAATGTACCTTTCAATGGTGTGTTCGATTTTCTATATGTATTAGCTCCGATTTTAATTTATCTTTGATATTTTTTTTTTCAGTTGAAACAGCAGGAAACGAAAACTCGTATAACACATTCACAAAAAATTACGAGGGCAATATTGCGTAGGCTTTATCGTTAGGAACTTGATGTGCTAGCTGTTTGATCAATACTTAGCTTCTTTGAGTCATTGATACCTGATTTGGAAATATTTGGAAAAATTAGAATGTGTGTTTGTATGTGACATAAATGGTATATTCCAGAAGATGTATATTTATACTTAGATCAGGGTGTAATTTGATAAGCTCTGTTTGCTCTTGGAGGAAATAATATGCATTTGATGGTGTATGCAGTCTGCATATACACTTTTCGAATTGTTATATATTCTTGGACAGATACTGCGTTTAAAAAAAGAGTCTTCACATTTTCACTTTTACCTTTGGTCGATTGCAGTGAAGTTGTTGATACGGAAGTCATTAGCAATATTGTCGTTATCATGGAGCTATATTTTGGAAATATGAGCGTAGTTTGTGCTTGGTGATTTAAAGTTTGAATTTGAATGAACTATAGAAACACAAACGTCATACCTATGGTTTATAAGAACAAACCGACTATACAATCACTGCATACATGATAAAATTATTATTATACGAATTGTCAATTGTATTTTAAGGCGTTGATTTGTGGTCCTAAATAAGTAGCATCCTAAAGAACTTTAGTGTTATTTTAGACATGATTAAAATATAATATATTTTCCAAATCAAACGTACTGAATCTATATTTATGACAGCACGGTCCACATTGATTTCTTTAGGGAACGGCTTCTACATTCTTAAGTCGAATAAAATGAAATAATATTCGCTCTTGCTATCCCGAATGCACCATAAATATCCCACAAATGAGCCAGCAATGAGCTCACTTTCAAACACAGGATGTAAGATGAATTTCTTTATGAACGGTACCACGGTCCCCTTTTCCATTTTGCCTTGGAGACATTTCAGCATGCCCCGCTCTTTCCAGCTGTATTGCCATCCAATGCTTTCGACATAATTATTTATTTCGAGGGAAAGATAAGCAAAGAGAATAGTCAACGTTGCTTGCAAGGCGCTGTACATTTAGTCTAATCATATAATTTTAATTTCTCCTGGTTCTAACTGAATAAGTTTGGTGTAAACAGTTCGAAAATATACTTTCTTTTTCTGTGTCTGTCTGTCTGACTCAGTCGTGCTATTGTAATACAATCGACGTGCAAACCTACCAACCGAGATGGACAAATGTGGAAGATATAAGAACACAGCTAGTTTGGTCAGTAGCAGCTTGATATTCATTGGAATTGACTGTTGATAGCTTTGTTTGATAGTTAAATATCTATTAGTTAGTTGTTGTTTTGGTTACATTATATTGAAGAGATCGTTGAACTCATTCAACATATATGATTTGAAGAAATGAAAAGGGAATTTCACTGTGCATTGCTCTGGCCGAGTATTCTTTATATTTTCCTCATTTCAACCAAGTTATGTGTTCAATTTCCAAGTGAATTTGTTTCGCTTGAATTCATATGACAGGAATTAAAGGCTCGTCTAAAAATATCCACAACATCAGGCGTGCCGGCAAACGAAATATTAGCACACGTATCCGTTATGGACTTGAGGCGCTATCCTGTTTCGCCAAAACCCAGCTTCTTGTAGTCAACGATATATCCGTTGACAAATGGGACAAACAAAAAGCTGAGTTTTCTAATGCCGGATTTAATTTTCTTCGTAAGATATGATATTTTATATTTTTCTTGCACATATTTGATTTGGCAATGCACCTCCAGATGTTTCGTGTGCAAAGACCTTCCACATGATCATTTCACATGCGAGACAAAGAAATGGAAAACTACACTTTAACGTTGCATTGAAACGTGTAATAAATACAGCCTGTTATTTTAGTTTTAAAAACGTTTGCCCAGATTTTACAAACTTGGTGAATGTAATTGCAAATATAATTACCTAAACAGTACCATTAAATCCGTGCAGATGGAATGTTTCTTAAACATTTGGTGTCCCTCGCTTTCTCTCGACTGTGTATATTTTCTGGCGATACTCACAGTAATACGAATCACCCGAGGGAGAGCGAGGGAGGACCGAGAGACTTATATGGAGATTGGAATATATAGCAAAAAGAGTTATTTAGTTCGAAACAAAGAACGCAGAATGAATCTTCAATGTTGCGTTCATGATGCAATACATTTAGTATCATAAAGTTTCAATTACTCTAAACCATGAGTTTGCAACTTTGATGGATCTAATCCCCAATATAATTATCTCATTGTATCGCTGATTTCAAAGTGATACTCTCTCTCTCTCTCTCTCTCTCTCTCTCTCTCTGGCTATTATGGACAATCTGATCGACAAACCAAGCGGCAAAGAAGGACGGCGAGAGTGACTGCCTCATTCTAACAGATTATTTCACTTGAACCCTGGAAAGCATGGTACGATGTATACAGAGATGAACGATATAAATGCAATCAACTTAACTGGGCGCACCTCTGGCCGTATAAACGTTGTACATCACAAAGTTAAGTCAACATTTTTGTTTGACTTTATTATCTTATTTATAGCACATTTTCATGCATACCTTTGGTCGATTGTATGGATGTCGTTGGTAGTGATGTTATTGTTGATGTTGTTGCAGTTAGCACTGTGTTATTATCTGAAAAAGATATATAATCACTATATTTTATGATTCAAGTTTTAAATTTAAAAATTCAAACTCTGGATTTTATATAACTTTCTGTGCGTTGTTTACTTTTATCCATTTTGGGTTCGACAATATTATCCCCCTACTTCATTCGTGAGATAATGTGTCTTAGAGACACCAATCTCAATGAACATTTTTTTTCAGGACTTTTAATAGTTTATATTTGAAATTGCACCATATTCCTAATTCAAATCGGCGATTCTCTCTCTCTCTCTCTCTCTCTCTCGGAAAACTGAAAGAAAAAACGACCAACAAGGAATGACTCGAGAGACGTGGAAGATGCAATTACAACTATTAGCATGATCATTAGCATCCAACGCTTTCCATTCAATATCTGCAATATTTCGTCTTATAAACATGAGAAATAATTTTCTCAAGCATAGACAAATAGTTCATAAATAGGTTTCTCGCTCATGAATGCTTGCTATATTGTTATTCTGAACACGTCTTAAATAATGTATAATATACGAAATGATGATATTGTGCTATTATTTGCAATATCTCGGCATCATACCTTATTTTTAGGTAGCAGTTTGATGTTAATAAATCCTTAAACTATGTATAAGACCAACCGTCCTACAGCAAGCCAAACTTGCAATACGTGATTTAAGATGTTTGTTATAGAATATATACGTGTTTCTATTTAGGCTTGCAAAATTTATATTTTGTCATGGTATCTCCAACATTAGCAGGTGCAATGTGCTGCATATATGCTACCAGACAAAGGAACGAAAGCTATACTCTTGAACGTAGGGGCCAATGTTTAATAAATCTTTTTCTTGTAATTTCTATAATTTGTGACACACTTCGTCAGGTCTTAATAAATGTAGTATATGATATAATTACCTAGACAGTATCGCTGATTACACGCTGTTGGAAGGCCGTTTAAGCATATGACCATAAATAATCCACAGTCCTTCAGGTGTACGTCATATTTTACTTCACAACAATTAGTGAATGATGCCATGCATGCTGCAACATTCACAATACCAATGGGCGGTGGCATCAACGTAGCTTCAAGGAAAAATGAAAAAAAAAAAAAAAAACAATAAAGCAAGCTAAAAGGAATCTTAGTATCAGGTACTCTTGTCTTTATACTGTCAGCCATAAAAGAGAAATTACCTTGAGAGGTTACTTTTGGGCAAACGTGTATTTTGTCCAAAGTGAAAAGTTCGGTTAGCTGACGAAATGCTGTATCTGATGCAGCACATTGGAAAAACGTAATGTTTTCCTTGATTGTATGGAAAACATATATTTGCATTCATTTATTATTGACGACAGTCATGTCTTTCCAGATGTGTACCTTTTGTTTCCGGGCATGCTTCATAAATAAAAATAAACATAGCAGTAAAAGACTCGTTCAAAATGTTTACTTCTTGCTACTCAATCCAAATCATAATGTCCAAACCAAAAATATAAAACCTTTATATTTGTCATGGGAGTCATTAAAGGTATACTGCTCTGTATTACGATAATGTTACAGGGTATAAAATGATTGTATTCTAAATGTATTTGTGCAATTGTTCATATTTGTGTGGGATAGCAAGAAAAGGACGTTACATTCTATGCTGCAAAAATATCGGTCTCTAGAACATGTAACGGGTTTCCCTTGAGTGGAGGCTTATGTTTGTCACATACTAGTAGTACGGGCGAAATGTACGCTAAACACTTTATTAGAATGTTAAATCGGTAAATAAATGGCTAATAATCAATATAAATTATATGTATTGCCTGTGAAATATTTTCTACACCCGAGTTACGAGCAATGAACCGTCTAAGCGATCTGACTTTTAGATTTGTGTCAGTTTAAATTTATGTTTAAGAACCCATGCTGATAAAAAAAGTCTAACATCAAAGGCTGAATTTGCTTATACTTGATGTATAATATTTCATGAACATCATGGCTGTTAATACTCAACCTAAAATGTCATTCGTGCTAGAGCTGCAATTGTACAGATTAAACACATATGATTTATGTTTGAAAGCATGCTACTTGCCCGCAAGGAAACAGTTGCTTGCGGTATATACGTGATTTAGGCCTAATCAAGACCTAAAACATTATAGGGGCTAAAGCGTCAGAGCAAGTTTTCATGGCAAGTGTGACATACAAACATTTTATTCAACAGTAATATTAAATTTTGTAACCTAAATGGTATGTCATATAATCTTTCCAAGAGCTATGAGTATCACTTCCGTCAAATATTGTGTCACCTTTGCATTTAAAAGGCCTTAACCAAAGTTTCTTTTTAATTCGTGTTGCCCAAAAATAACATTTGGATGTAACATTAGGAATGTTTATTTTGTACAATTAAGGTAAAGAACGAACGTTGGATTGTCAATCAAGTAAATGGTCCAAAATTTTGGCAATATGATGGCGAGATTATATACATCACCACACTATGTTTTTGTAACCCTATGATGAATTTTAAATGTGTTCTTAAGATTTGCATTGTCTGTTTATATAACATAAATGTCTGAGAATCAACGTTCTAAGAATCATCTTAACTTATTTAGATGCTTATTCGTCCGTACAATGAGTTCGGATGGTATCTTTTGTATTGAATTCCATTTTATTCCTGTGTACATTTTTGCAAGATATTTGTTTATGAAGTGTAACAGGATAGCCCAAAGATTTTGTCTTGGCATCATCTAAATCATAAATGTTTCTCTAAATGGAATACGTCTCAAAATGCTTTCTCACCATTAATCCATATTCCAAAAGTAGTTCCACATGCATACGGGTAAACACATGTCGATGCGAATGGAAGTAGGCTGTAATACCAAATGAAGGGTTCCAGGTCGTACAAATCACACCGGTCCTTTGATTCTTGCTGACACTGAAGGCACCGATATTCCGGATAGGGCAATGCTATAGAATTAACTGCCAAGCATGGATCCACTGAATAATAACAATGATAGTGATCATCATCATTACCATCATCATCATCGTCATCATCATACGAAGAAGAAGAATGATGATAATAACAATAACGATTACCATTTCAATTATTGTCATTCTTTCGTACCATCATCCTATCATAATCTTTCTTCTTGTACGTTTGTACGTAATTATTATTATTATTATTATTATTATTATTATTATTATTATTATTATTATTATTATTATTGTTGTTATTATTATTAGTAGTAGTAGTAGTAGTAGTAGTAGTAGTAGTATGTCAAATGGGGTGTTCTCGCTCAGAGGGGTAGAGTCCCCCTCTGAACAAGTACAAACATTTTTATCTTGTTTTGAAAGCCACCCCTCCGACAGCTATCAAAAATAAACTTTTTCAGAAACCGCCCTTTTTATTGGAATATATCGCTGATACATATTACAAAAATATAAAACCTGTGCTTGTGCTATGGATGGTAAAAGAGGTTCGCCCGAACACCCCATATTTGCTACTACTGTATTTTACCATCGGATCTATTTGTCCTATAACAACCAATCCAGAAACATTTCTTCATCATTATCAGTTTTTGTATCTTCATGATAACGTAGTGCAAATGTATTAATTACATCTTCACAGTTCCTCTTATCATCAAAATTACATAGGCTGGTTTTATTGATATCCACCATCTTTATCTTAATGATCTGATCCATTTCATTCTAACATTTTCGTTTATTCCGTCTAACGCGGATTTGTAGTTGTTAAAATGAATTATCTTATCAACCACATCCCAGTCAATCCCTTTAACTCTTTTTTTAACGTATTCATTTGCTACTTCGAAGCAGTACATTTTACTGCGAAATCTAACATACTCTTTTATTGGGCTGAAACTTGCTTCGTCTTTTTGTTTTCTTATTACATGTTTTGTTATTACTGCAGTGGAATCCGCTGCTGATAGGATAATATGATAAATCAAACAACTTGCGGAGTTCGTATATATATATATATATATATATATATATATATATATATATATATATATATATATATATATATATATATGTGTGTGTGTGTTTGTGTGTGTGTGTGTGTGTGAGCGCAAACATCATCAGTGGTAACCTCGTGCATCAGCTAATCAATGTCTGACAAAAGTAATTTACCATTAGGCCATTCTCGTTTGACAAAATTATAGTGGAAGTCGTACATTAACCATTGCGATGGCTCCAACACCGCAGCTCCAACATAAACTGGTTTGTCCAACATCAGGTTCGTCTTTCTTTCTATATTGTCTCGCTTCCGAATATTTCCATCGTCTTTCCAAAAACGCTATTGTCCATTAGTTTGAAAAAGTTCTTCTTAAAGTCTGTTGTTGCAATTGTTCGACGAACAGTATTTAAAACAATATAACTTTTCATCCACTGCGACCGATTAAACTTTAGCACGCGATGATCTTGACGCAATACGAGAGCAGCATCAACTGCTTGTTTCAGGTGTGTGGAATGGCAAACGTATCTCCGTTTCTTGAGAAGATTAGGTACTAGTTTTCTAACACCTGATGTTTTTCTACCGACGGCCATCGACCGCTGTTTTTCTTATAGTAGATCGTAGTTGATATCCATCGATTCCGCACAAAACGGATAGTCATTGTGAGCGCTATGAAGATCAACAGGATAGTCAAGATCGACTTCAGCAAAAAAGATGTGATCTACCTCTGTAAGATCTTTTGATAAATCTCTAGTTTTAGACGATGGCAAATTTCCTTATCACCGATTTCTTCAGCGATGACATAAGCATCATATCCACGGAAATTGGGAAAACAACTGGAACTAAATTCGGTGGTATATATTTCAAGTTGCAGCTATCATGCGCTGGTCCGCGATATTTATATGTGATGTGGCAGTAATCTTTCACGCGATCGGATCCGAGAATACCGTTGCAGATGAGGGAGGTGTTTGCTGTTTCGAAGTCAATCTGTTGTTTTACTGTCAGATGTTTCATTGGTGTGTTTCTCTGTAAAATTCTAAAGACCTCATCCACTTCGCAGATCAACTGCTTTAGCAACCATACTGCAGGAACTGGACCGCGATAGATATTAATCGGCTTTGATAGACGTGGATCAACAGTGAAGACAACTTTATATCTAACACCACAAGGCATATGATGATGAACTAGAATAGTGCTTCATTTGTTGGGATTAAAAACTCGAAATCTGAAAAAATAATAACAGGTAATTGCACCATCTAACAAAGTGTTCCAAATGAAGCATTCTTCTATTTCACTCGGCACAGAAATTTTCTGAACGTCCGAGCAATACTCGATATGCTTTTCTAAAGCTTCCTCCGAAATACACCCATGGAGACACTTGAAACAGAAATGTTTCGTTTTCGTTATGTTTGTTATACTGTACTCGCAATAATCCATTAGTAGTAGTAGTAGTAGTAGTAGTAGTAGTAGATCAAATGGGGTGTTCTGGCACAGAGAAGTATATTTCTCTCAGAACAAGTGCAAAAGTTTTTAATTTTTGGAAAGCCACCCCTTCCGACAACTATCAAAAATAAACCTATTCAGAAACCGCCGTTTTTAATGGAATATATCGCTGAAACATACTATAAAAATGGAAAACCTATGCTTGTGCTTTGAATGGGAAAAACAACTTCGCCAGATAACCCTGTTTTTCCTACTACTGTATTTTGCCATCGGATCTATTTGCCTGATAACAACCAATCCAGAAACGTTTCTTCATCTTTATCAGGTTTGAATCTTCAAGATAACTTAATGCAAATTATAACTTCACTATACATCTTATCATCTCGCTTGGCGCTCAACATGAAGAGGTTAGTGTTAGGACTGGCCGGCCTGGTGTCAGGATAATTTGACTGGGTGGGACTTCATGCTACATGTCTGTGGCATGATGCCACAGTGCCAGACATCACTATAAACTGCCACACTGCAGACATCGTAGCGATATGACTGAAAAATTGTTAAAGCTACGTTAAAAATCTAAATCACACACACACACACACACACACACACACACACACACACACACACACACACACACACACACACACACACACACTTTGTGCAGAAACACCAAATGGCTTTATAACAAACATTTAACTGACCGGTCAATTTTGGATAAGTTTTAAGTTTATCACCCATTTTATTCTCTCTGCCTTGGAACTACCCAATGACAAACATTATGATTAGCATAGTGGCATAAGATTAGAATTTACTCAGTTGTTTTGGACTTTTATATGAAGAATGACTTGGATGCCTTCTGCAAGACAGATAGTCAATGTCAGAGAATACAATATAAATTAACAAGTTTTTAGAAAGGGGAATATCTTTAAGGATAAGATAGTGAAATATTTGGCAATATCCAGATAATTATATAATCTGTTCAAGTATCTTGGTTGTGTATTTTCTTGTAGAAACTCCTGGTAGATGTTTCAAAATCTCTAGAAGAACATGCAGCGAAGGCACTTGATATCATGGAGATTAGGTTAAACCGTGTTGTTATGCTATGCGATGAATGGTGCAAACCAGCTTTGTCTTGGTAATCTGCAATACCTTCTAGCCAGAACATTTTATGACACTCTTGTAAGTTCAAGTGCTTATTAGTTACATCTATTTTCCTGGAGGAGTTCGCAGTATTATGACTGTCTTGTACCCATCACACCCAGCGTGGACTAACAGATTCGATGACAGTCTTAATATTCAACGGTAAACAAATGTGTAAGGAATACATTTGTTTATAAGCCCTTTTTGGCATTATGCCTTCTATTTTGGCCATTTTTTTTTTTTTCCGTTATTAGTGGCATTTATGAATCGCTTAGCTACAATTACTCACTACACAGATGATTGCTCACCAACGGTGTAGTATTAACAGAAGTTATATCATTTGAGATCGACACCCTTCCCTGACCCCGAAAAGAAGAACGTAGACCATTAATTATATGCTTACAGTTGAGGAGGCTGTCCGCCATTATGTTATTTCTATTTAGAGGAAAGGCATATCTACCCTTTGATGGCTAAGCAGACGAATGTAATATCATGCAAATTGTAGCGGTTACTTCCCTTTTGCCTAAACGAACAAAACTAAAAATTATATCCTGTTGGATGACTCATGATAAGATAGACATCCTTTGCATAAAACATTGTTTACTTGTGGAGTTTAATTTCCATTAGTAATCAAAACCACACTCATTTGTGTGTGTGTGTGTGTGTGTGTGTGTGTGTGTGTGTGTGTGTGTGTGTGTGTGTGTGTGTATATATATGTATATATGTATATATATATATATATATATATATATACTAAAACATTTTATGTAGCATGATCATAATATGAACAGGTGATGTTAACGATTGATGCTGAATATGACCACTGTATGATTTTACCCTTTTGGACATTTCAGCGGACCTTTGACTTCACTTTAACCCGTTCGTAGGTCATGTTCTGTGTGTGTGTGTGTGTGTGTGTGTGTGTGTGTGTGTGTGTGTGTAGGCATTGGTATAACAAAGTATGGTGATAACTAATGTTGGAATTAGTAGAATAAATGTAACGGTGAGTTATGGTGGTTGGATATTCCTGTTAATCTTATCTAGCTTTTCATTTAAATTTTCAACTTGCTCATGGAATTTGGTTATATACAACCACATGATCTTTGGAGAGTGAAACGTATTCCCTCTAACCATTTCATTGTAAACGACCTCAGAAATAACAATCTATATCGACCACTAATATTGTAACCGTAACTGCTATTTGATTAATATCATACCGCCAATGTCCTCCGTGACGATCTGACCGCGACCGCTTATGGTTAATAAATGTGTGATCATAGCATCGCTTAACTTGATCTCTTTCGTCAAAGAAACAAAGTTGCCTTGCTTATTTTGAACAATACTCGCGGTATGCAGACTCGTGTTTGCTTTAATAGTGAGTTTTTATTTTGCTTTCGTCCCAATAAGCTTAAGAGTGAAATATAATCTCATGTACGTACTCCCAGCTGCGGTTTGGATTTTTTAGCGTTGTAATACTCGTTACTCCTCATAAACCCACCAGTTCTGAATACAACAATTTAATTTGATCTAAATGTATCTAAATTAAAACATATTCCACTTTTCTCAAAAACTATCTCTACCATATTACCATGTCTTTGTGTAAGGAAGTGACTATATCAAGTCAGTTTGCAACGTCATCATAGAACATATGTCCGAAATGTATTGTGAAACGTATTGTGAAATAAAAATAACATTATGACACTATATCTATCTATTCATCTCTCTCTCTCTCTCTCTCTCTCTCTCTCTCTCTCTCTCTCTCTCTCTCTCTCTTTATATATATATATATATATATATATATATATATATATATATATATATATATATATATATATGTTGATACCAGGAAAACACTATTCTAAACGGTGAATTTCTCCGCTAAAGAGGTTATTTTCATAGCTTACCTGATGTACTACAACTTGTTCGAGCTTGCCTGATAGGTAACGCTAAACAGCATATTAGCAAGGTGCCTGAAAATAACCAAGCTTCGAAGTGTAGTGAATCAGAGCTACAAGATGTAATCTTCCAAAATAACTACGGTAAAACAAACGATTAATTATGTATCAGGGTGAAACAGGGAAGTAAAATAAACTCATTGATTTAGAATCTATTTTACACACAATACGAGATGTGAACTTAATTTTTATTTCAGTTAAAAGCTTATGAAAAAAGCATCTAAAATGCCTCACATGAGAAATTAAATGTCATTGAATACTAATTCAAACATTTATTTTCCAAGTAAAACAGAAGTATTACAACAGACGTCCAATCTCTAGTACAAGACCTAAAAGGTCAATTGGATGTATGAATGTATGTATCCACGTATGTATGAACTACAATGATAATGTTATTAGAAGAGATCATAGTCGACATATAAAATAATCTTGCCTTAAATGATTTTGAGGACATCATTATTAAGATAAGGCTTTCAGAAGTTTCCTTTTTTTAATCCCCTAGACAAGTGACAAAATTTCAACAAGTCACTTAGCGGAAGGCTGCAGCTGAGTATGTCATTAATACCACACTGTTAGTTCTCTCGAGTAATATTGAAATAAAACAGTGTAGATTTCTAATATTACAACTTAGTTCTGTGTTTGTATAACATTAAGTTTCAATGTGTTTCGGATAATTCTACATCTTCTGCGAGCTATAAATGGAATCTGATGTCATATAAACAATTTAAAGTGTAAACAACGTTGTACATCATTTTTATTGGAAATTGCAATAAACGTCGCATCGTGTATTACGTCTCTTTGAAGA
>JAECUM010041810.1:0-14674 GCA_016617855.1 Megalonaias nervosa
AAAAAAAAAACAGAACCGTAGTTAACTTCTCAGGATTTTTTGCAAGTTTTCAAGTTTCTTATAAAACAAGTCCTTATCCATTGCGGTACACTGATGAACTAGCAATTCCAGCTTGGTCAGTTTTTGCACATCAAGTGATGGTCTTGCAGTATCCCCACATTTAATAGTTTTTTTTCCGGTTCTTGAAGAATTCTTCAGCTCAACCTTTGTGAAGATCTTAAGACATAAAACTTTAAAAATGTCTTGATCTCATTTCAAGTGCTGCACACTTTTTTTATGTCGTCAATGGTAACTTCCTGCTGAGCAGAAACAGTGCTGCATTCTGCTGAAGGTTGTTTGACTTCTTGAACACTCGACTGCTGTTTTACTTCTCCATTTACTTCCTGCAGAGAATTTCTCTCTTCAAGTTTTCTTACTTTCCGTCGTAAATATTTGTTATCTTCTTTGAGAGCCCTAACATCATCTTCCAGCTTTCTAATGCGTCTATCCCCGTACAAAATTAGATACAAGACGATAAACAACAATGATATTATTTTGTTTAATGTCTTAATATTTACTCGATGTCATCATGTGTAAACAGTTAAATGTTAAAAGATTTCACAAAGCTTAGTATTCATAATGCAAAATACAGATTTCCAATACAGATGGAGCCTATTAAACTCCCTATTTCCATTTCAGCTGCATCTGGGTAGTAACTAGCTTATTCTAAGAAAAATCTGATATGATTATAATAGTACATCAGGAGTACCTATGTGGGATAAGAAAATCTCACCAGAGAGGTCAGAATTTAATGAGGGACAATAAAATGGCTCTGCATACACCATTATGTATGTACAGTATAAAAATTTTATCAGTCACCCGATTCGTTGTGTGCTCATATAAGATAGGATTTTCTCTCACATCTCTGGAAATGGGAGAAAATGTGTTCTTAAATCAAACAGGGTCGCCTGCCTAATGGAGAATTAATGACATTTTGCCAATTAGTTTTTTGTGCATAGAAGTTTTTTATTTATGTAACTGCAAAGATGAAAGGTAGCACCCCACAACCCCACCCCCGGCCGTAACTCATGAAAAAAAAAAAAGACCAGAATACTGTGTAAATTATGTGCATGTCATCAATGTTTTGAGTGACAACCTTTTGCATGGCTTAAAATCACCAAGCTGAAGGAAGAACAAAGGAAGTTCAACCTACATAAAGCTTTCTGATCCTTACTTGCTTCCAGGACTTCCAGTCTGGAATCGTAGCTGTAAAATTCTGTCAATTCTGTGGTATATAGATGTTATCTCAGTTTTGGGAGAAATCCTGGACTTCAGATTTTGTATATGTACAATAATTTTTGTTTAATATAAATTAGTTTTCATTATAAAAGATTTATGGTTCAAGTCTATACAGTCTGTATAGTTTTCTGAAAATGTCATACCTTCTGGTACCAATCCATCCAATTTCTTCTCAGTCTTTGGAGTAGCTGTAACCTTCTTGGTTGAATCAACTGGTGTGTCAGTCATGAATGGGACTGCATGAGAAATATTTTAAAGAATGTACTAAAAAGCAGTTTTATATATTGGAAACAAAGAGTACCTACATGGGCTACAAGACTATTTAATAAAAATTTAGTGCTATTAAAACTTTAAATATGCATGTAAATATATCTATGTTCAATTAAAAGTTATCGTTTACACATCCCTACCTTAAAACAAGTCAAGTTTGGGGCCTACAATGCAAGTTTGAATTATTGCATTTTATCTGAATCTATATTCGCTGCATTTATATATATATATATATATACTCACTAAATTTATTCCTGATTTTCTTTATCCTCTCTTCTTCCTCATCTACATGTGCAGACTCCAAGGAGGACTTTTTAAAATGTGCTTCAATCCTCTCTAAAGATGACTTGTTCTCTGAAGTTTGATACAAAAATTAACCATTAACAGACTGTACACGTTATTACTGTTTCGTTTTTTAGACTATAAAAGTATGAAAATTATTAAATGCACGACTACCAGATTTAAGCTAACTACTCTTCCAATTCGAACATCTACACCCAATAGTTAATGAAAATAAAGCCAGGTTCCACTTTTTATCTATACACATGTTAAATTTCACTAGCTTATCAGGTTTCATATATTTCGATCAGAATCTCTTATATCTACTGTAACGGTTATGATTGTATTTTAATTTTTTTAAAGTGGACGAATATGAAATGTGACATCAAACTAGTAGGCTACGTTTCTATCATTAATCGATGTTCATATAGGCTTGCTGTAGATGAGCAAAAAACCCTTCTGTATATGCAGTGCTAAGATTGACCTCGATTTTTGTTGATAGCACATGAAAACATGCAAACTTACCCGAAATTGCAATTAAAATGGCCGGATAATTTTTCGTCAGATAATATGCTTGCACCGCACTTCCTATAGTTAAAGAACCTTCTTTGATGCAGGTTTCTTTCAGGATAGACCAGTTGTTTTCTTGTGTCCAGTAAACGAGGATGCTGCGACTGCTTGCCATTTTTTTCGTTTGTTTCACACGTGCGGTTTATCGGCAATGCGCATGCTCAACAGTTGTCTAGGTTGTTTTTGTTTTTTTTTATTAAACAATATATAGTAGTTATTTATGAAGTTCTGCAACAGAGAAATATATTTATCCACAAACATCACTGAATTTTAAAGAAAAAAACTATCGAAATTTTGCACGAAATTAAATAGGACATGAACTAACCAATCGTTTGCTTGCAAACTTCGCACGCTTACAGCGACGGAGGCTGATACCTCTGAGAGCTGTCTGCTAGGCAAAAATGGCAGCCTCATGAAAACAAACGTCGATGTCCTGCGACATTTATACTTCATCAGCTAGTGGAAGGATACTGTGAAGGTTCAGATACAATCGCGGTAAGTTAATATGTTTAAAAATAAATAACTCTTCTTCTAAACCAGTGCAGCACGGTCACTCTTATAATTAATGGGCATACATATATTTTCAAGACCTACAACCTAGGTCACTGGAAGTGATGCATTGCAGGAAATTTGAGCCGCCATATTTGACTTAACTGTATATTCGAGGCAAGTTTATTTAATATTTCGAGTTCTCATACAAACATACATAGTGCACCAAAGTCAGCAGGTTCTCAGAGTATTGTTATTTTATTTGGTTGGTTAACATTAACAATCCATTTCTTTAATGATTTTGTTTGATATAGAACCATTCACTGTAAAAGAGATCATTGTTGAGGTTTGTAAATTTGTAGAAATAGGAATTTTATGCATAAACATGTAATACAATATCTCTATTAAGGAAAAATGTGAACTAGGTGTAGTAATTTCATGTTTCTGTTGCAGTTCAATCCAGGGTGGCGACCAAGCAAACCTGCTGAAGCTGCAAATTGTGATATATCGGGGAAGGTGAAACATTTTAGAGATGGTGAAGTGACAGATGAAGTTTTGGCTATATTAGATTTAGACTGTGGTAAGGATTTGAGAAAGGTTGACAGAATTAGCATAGGTAACAAACAATTCTGCTCTTCACAGTACTTGAGAATGCAGAGAAGAGTCTGTAATGTTGTGCTATATAACCAGGGCAAAAATGGATGTGTTACATATTTTGTTTACAATACATCAAGTAAGACTGTACACGCAGTTTTGAAAAAATACGATCCTGTGGAAACCAAACTTTCACAACTACCAGCTGGAAAACACCTGTTAGTAGTTAAAGCTATGTGGACAGTAGATGTGGTGCCAGCTGAAGAGTTGATCGACACTTTAGTTTACGTAAATGTCAGTCCCTCTTCGTCACCTGAAGCAGAAGCATATGTTGCAGCGATGCCAAGCTGTCATGGACATGCCATTTTCAAATGATTCTAGCATCTGTACTGCTGACTGAATATACATATGCACAGAATCTTCAAGGGGACTGAATGGGATGCAAAGGTTGTCAACACTTTAAAGGTCTTGTACTGGTTACTTTTTTGTGAAAAGATAATTTTTTACAATTATTTACTCACATCAAACTTAGAATCCATAGCCCTACTCTTATTGAATAGATTCCTATGGTTCCTCTTTAGTAAGTTTGAATAATAGACTCCAGTACAAGAGAACACCATACATTTTAGACTTGTTATTGAGGAACAGCACAGACTAATTTTGGAATTTTACGCACCTTGTTCCCACGTTTACAACAATTCTAATTGAAGTTTTGTTTACTTTTGGAGGGAAATAAAAGGTCTTTATCGCAATTTTTGCCCCAAAATAACAAAACTTCACTTAGGCAAAGATGAAAATGAGATGTACACAACTCCAAAACTAGTCTGGGCTGTTCCTCAATAACAACAAGTCTTAAAAGTATATATACAATAATTAGGTGGTGTACTGAAACATGAATATATTTAGAATAATACATAATGTATTTAAGAACATTGTACAGTGCACTTTCAGTGTGTTTATTTGGACATTATTTGTTGTGAAATGGCACGATGTATGTAAAACAACTGATTTGCATGTACGCTAATCTTCAATCACATTTAAGTTCAACAGATTAAATCCCATTTTACAACCCATTTTGCAGTTATTTTCAATTCTTGTTACTTAATTAGTTATGAGATTAATTTTAAATATTTTGTTCATCACTGATTTTATGAAAATGTTATAAAAATTATCAAATTTAATTCTTGATAAACTGGATTGCTTCAGGGACAGGTGATGAACTACAAGTATGCATAAACAGTTTATAAAATTGTAATTTGATTGCCTAATCAGTACTTAATAGTTTATGAACTTATAAAAGTTCAAGAACTTGAATTTCATGAACAAATGTTCATGAACAGTTCATGAACTTGCAGGAAAGTTCAAGAACTTGAATTTCATGAACTGATATTCATGAACAGTTCATGAACTTGCAGGAAAAGTTCAAGAATTTGAATTTCATGAACTGATGTTCATGAACAGTTCATGAAGGGTTCCTGAACACATCTGACTTTTCACAACCAGTTCATGAACAGTTCATGAACTTAAGAACTTTTTTTCACTGGGGTATGGCTAAAAACAGGAATACCTTGAAATAACTTTGTCTTGAGAACCACAGGACAGAATTGGCCCAAATTTGACAGAAAACATCTTTGTACAGTATAAAGGCAGTTTAAATGTATACACTTTATGCAGATCTAGAGTTAAATATAGACACTGTTACTACAAACAGACAAATATTTAAACGTCTCCAAAAACAGCTCTTCAGAATTTTACCAAATTTTAGAGAAAGTATCCTGGCATACAAGTTTTATAAATGTGTACAAAATATGCTGATCCACCATGCATTATGGTAGCAATTACTAAAATTTAAAAAAATCCCAAACTTTAAACAACTTCTTCTCCTAAGCTGTTCAACAGAATTTGACCATTATTGCCATTATTTTGACAGAAAAATCCTAACAAATTAGAAGTTTATACATCAAATATGGCCACCATTTGTAAGAAGAGAAAAATAATTTGAAACAACAACTTCAAGAAATTGTTAAAAAGAATTTAATCAAGAGTAAGAGTAAACATTCTTGTATGAAAAAGGCCTTTCAGTTTTTTTGTATGAAAAAGGCCTTTCAGTTTTTTTGTATGAAAAAGGCCTTTCAGTTTTTTTGTATGAAAAAGGCCTTTCAGTTTTTTTGTATGAAAAAGGCCTTTCAGTTTTTTTGTATGAAAAAGGCCTTTCAGTTTTTTTGTATGAAAAAGGCCTTTCAGTTTTTTTGTATGAAAAAGGCCTTTCAGTTTTTTGGATGAAGTCCTTTCAGGTTTTTTTTGGATGAAAAAGGCCTTTCAGTTTTTTTGTATGAAAAAGGCCTTAAATTTTTTTGTATGAAGTCCTTTCAGGTTTTTTTTGGATGAAAAAGGCCTTTCAGTTTTTTGTATGAAAAAGGCCTTTCAGTTTTTTGGTACGAAAAAGGCCTTTCAGTTTTTTGGTATGAAGGCCTTTCAGTTTTTTTGTATGATGGCCTTTCAGTTTTTTTGTTACAAATAATGCTGATCAGCTAGTAATATTACTACCATTACTAAAAATAGACACCTTTAAATGGCTTCATATACAAAAAGCTACTGAATATGACAGCATTCAGGCAAGAAGTCCTCCTACGTTTGTATAATGATGTCTGTCTGCCATTAAATTGGATTGCATTGTTAAATATAATCAGAATGATGAGAAAAGACAAAAAGAAATAAACATCCTTTTTTAAAAAGATCTGCTTATAAAGTTGATAAAAGTATACTGGCTTGAAAATTATTTCAAGCTTGCACAGATTTTGTTGTTCTACTTTTCAGTAAATTGTCAAAAACTGGTGAACAGAAGTTGAGCCCATTCGACATAAAAATATCCTTGCATAAGGTCTTTCAAGTTTGTACATATATGCTAATTGGCCATCCGATATAGCTGCCATTACTAAATGTTATTAAAAGGCGTTTTTAAACATCAGAAAGTTTCATACATCAAGATCGTTTGGCCAACTACCCCTGCATTTTGCTTGGGCAACTCCTTTTTTTTTGAAACTGTGCTGTGTACTAAGTTCATCTTGTTTATTTTTTATTTTGTTGTAACACATTTACTTAGATACCATATTCTTTTTTGAGATGCATTATAAAAAATATTCTGCTAATGTATTTTTCCAGGACTAGTGGTGAATAAACCACTTGTTGAGAAGTTATCGTGTATTCATTTGTTAGATGGTTCATATGTAAACTTTGACCCAGCTATGTTGTCACTTATTGTGCTAGCCATTCACGGTCATTGTTTGATGAAAATTATTCCTGGAACTCTCATCTCTGGCACATACAGTAATCCACTGCAGTAAGGGTTTTATTTTTCATACCATAAGTTTTTCTTGGTGCGAGTGTAGATGGTGACTGTATTTTCCATCCCATTGATTCTGGTATGTACCAAGGTATTACTGTTCAAACTTTGGACAGGGCACACATTCGTTGAATGCCCTACCAGTCGCCCTTTCATTATTACCCAGTCTTATTTGACAATTGTCATGGTGTATTGACCATTGTTAGGTGTTCTTTGATGGTATAACTGCATATGGATACAATATAGAACTTGTTAGTTCAGTTTCATACTACAATGCCACTGTGGGGAGATCTTGTCAACATACCTAATGACTGCAGTGTTACTGGGCTTTTCAAGTTCTCAAACATTCTGTTAATAACTTTTTCCACAGGCAACAAAAAGTTGTTTCAAAGTAGCAGTACATTCTTTATTAACACTTTGTGCTTCTTCCTTGAATGCTTTACTTGAAAATTAACCCAAATGACTGTGCAAACTGAATTTAAAAGCATTACTGTTTAATAAGGTTTTCAGACAGAATGATTTCTAAAACATGAAAGATACTTTTGTCATAGTGTTTCCTTGTACGGCCTTCTCAGTAAGTAAGACTTCATATTTTCCCAGTGTTTGATATAGAGGTAACCAAATTGACTCCCCATTCTCAAATTAATAACATTTCCAGCTCAGCTCAGATTATTCAGCCATACCTCAAATGAATTAGTTTTTGAAGTCAAGTTAATAATGTATTATGTATTTTAACCACCTGAGAGACTGAGATAGAAAGGGTTAGAGAACACTTATCAGTAGAGTTGTAACAGTGTGTGTGTGTGTGTGTGTGTGAGTGTGTGTGCTGCATTTGCTGTATGATGAGTTGTAACAGTGTGTGCATACCAGTTGCTGTGTAATGAGTTGTAACAGTGTGTGCATACCAGTTGCTGTATGATGAGTTGTAACAATGTGTGCATACCAGTTGCTGTATGAGTTGTAACAGAGTGTGCATGCCAGTTGCTGTATGATGAGTTGTAACAGTGGGTGCATACCATTTGCTGTATGATGAGTTGTAACAGTGTGTGCATGCCAGTTGCTGTATGATGAGTTGTAACAGAGTGTGCGTACCAGCTGCTGTATGAGTTATAACAATGTGTGCATGCCAGTTGCTGTATGATGAGTTGTAACAGTGTGTGCATACCATTTGCTGTATGAGTTGTAACAGTGTGTGCATACCATTTGCTGTATGATGAGTTGTAACAGTGTGTGCATGCCAGTTGCTGTATGATGAGTTGTAACAGTGTGTACCTACCAGTTGCTGTATGATAAGTTGTAACAGTGTATGCATACCAGTTGCTATATGAAGTTGTCATATTTTCAGTATTGTGAATGCTCAGATTGTCAGTGGTCACAGGCTGTTTCAAGCATTATGGTTGGAAAGAAAATCCCAGCCCCCCTCCCCCTCCAAAGATGAATGGTTGGTCCTTAAAACTGTTCACTGTGCAGCAGCTGTTATAATCTCTCAGTAATATGCATCATCACTTGCTATTCCTTGATCACCCATAAAGGTAAAAAAGGTACAGAAAATACTCTTTTGGGAAAGTGAACTAGCTGTATAGAGTGTTATTCATGACCATCTCTCTTCCAGTTACAAAGTCTTATATTGAACTTGTCAAATATTTACAGTTCTCAGACACTACAAAATCATTCATGACGGTTATTTGTGCTCTTATTGACAAAACTGTTTTCAGTATTCTACCTACCAGTGTTTAACCAGTCTGTGTTGTGGAGCACTCACATGAAAAACAAATCAGTCTGTGTTGTGGAGCACTCACATGAAAAACAAATCAAAGAAACACGTAAATGTAGTGTAAATCATATAAAACTTACGAGTATCAGGTAAAGATAATATATAAAAAAATCCTAACTGTACATTTTGGAGAAATGTATTTTATTTTCTTACACCACATGTTAGCAGGAGGATAAATGGCAGCATCCTGCATGGACATGGCAAGCCCATTATAAATGGTAGAACCCTGCCTGGACATGGCAAGCCCATTATAAATGGTAGAACCCTGCATGGACATGGCAAGCCCATTATAAATGGTAGAACCCTGCATGGACATGGCAAGTCCCTATAAATGGTAGAACCCTGCATGGACATGGCAAGCCCATTATAAATGGTAGAACCCTGCATGGACATGGCAAGCCCATTATAAATGGTAGAACCCTGCATGGACATAGCAAGTCCCTATAAATGGTGGAACCCTGCATGGACATGGCAAGCCCATTATAAATGGTAGAACCCTGCATGGACATTGCAAGCCCATTATAAATGGTAGAACCCTGCATGGACATGGCAAGTCCATTATAAATGGTGGAACCCTGCATGGACATGGCAAGCCCATTATAAATGGTAGAACCCTGCATGGACATGGCAAGTCCCTATAAATGATGGAACCCTGCATGGACATGGCAAGCCCATTATAAATGGTAGAACCCTGCATGGACATGGCAAGCCCATTATAAATGGTAGAACCCTGCCTGGACATGGCAAGCCCATTATAAATGGTAGAACCCTGCATGGACATGGCAAGCCCATTATAAATGGTAGAACCCTGCATGGACATGGTAAGTCCCTATAAATGGTAGAACCCTGCATGGACATGGCAAGCCCATTATAAATGGTAGAACCCTGCATGGACATGGCAAGCCTATTATAAATGGTAGAACCCTGCATGGACATGGCAAACCCATTATAAATGGTAGAACCCTGCATGAACATGGCAAGTCCCTATAAATGGTAGAACCCTGCATGGACATAAACTATTTTTTTATAGAAGTCACACCCAGGCTCTATTTTTTTAGAAGTTAAATTTAGTGAAAGATGTAAAGCTCTGAGCCTCCAGTCAGCAGTGCCGATGGTTAGATGGCTAAATATACAAAAATTTTGAAATTCAGTGAATAACGATTTAATAACAATTCAGTAATCAAATGACTCAAATTTCCAATTACACTCCTTCTGCTCGACCCTTTAATAAGCCTATTGCATCACTTGATTAGCAGTGTGAGATTGATTTTCAACTGTCCTTGTATTTCTACTCATCTGGTGTATCCTTTCTCTCTCCTATTTCTCCCAATTCCCTCTCCTCTTCCTCCCCAATCTTTCTCCAAATACCTTCTCCTCCTCTTCCTCGACTTTCTCTAGACTCCTCCTCCTCCTCCACTTTCTCCAGACTCCTTCTCCTCCTCCACCACTTTCTCTCCCACGACTACACTTCTGTCAACTTCTACTGTCTCGACTACAGTCTCAATTCCATCTCCAACTCTTGAAGACTTGGGACCCAATGGAACCAGAAGTTCTCTGTTCCCTAAAATGCTTCCTGTGAAAACACAAGGACAGTATGATCTTTTCCTTAGCCCTCTCATCTCACACTACACACAGCCTATCATCAGATAATGGCTGTTAAATTCCTTCGGTCACGCATTCGTTCACATCGAGATACCCATGCATTCTTGCACGGTAAACAAACGTCATAATACAGCATGGTATGAATTACTTCTTATACATACATCAATAAATTCTGTCACATCAGTACATATTCCTAATCCTTTTATGCTAAACAATATCACAGTAATCAGACGTATTTCTTTACCTTACAACTCATACAAAGTACGTTGTAATGTGTGGAATTTTGAAGAAGTACTGGATCCTAATGTTGTATAAATTGTGCATTAAAATTTTATCATAGTCAAGCCAGAGAAAAGTCTGAGAGAAAGTTCACTTTGATATTTCCCCTATTTCATCTCTGAAACATTTAAGCTTCAGTGGAATTGGCCCAGTCATCGTAATGGTATATTGGCAGAGAGTACATTAGAACTACCGACCGTATCTGTGGAGAGGACCTTGTGTCAAATAATTGATCTTCAAAGTAAAGCTAATTGCAGCATATCCTAGGCTGTCAAAATCTGATGAACGACATGATTATTCTGGGGAAACTTTAGGAACAGTTGCTTTCGATTGGTCAGTTAAAATTTGGGGCCCTGAGTGGCCTAGTGGTCAAAAGCACTGTCCGTTACGGATCACTGCCATCTCACCTCTGTCTGCGTGGGTTCGAGTCTCGGATTCGGCCAATGTGGATATGTGAGAAAGCTTGCCAGTAGCTTCTCATGGGTCGGTGGTTCTTTCCGAAGTTTTTCCAGGTTCTTCCTCCACCATTAATACTGGCCACCATGTATAGCCTATTGTGTGCTGAAAAATGGTGTTAAACCCCAGAACAACAACAACAACATCAATTAAAATTAAGGCGTACACTTTGGAAGTAATCTGAATTTAAGGTAGCGGCTTGGCTCAGAATTCTTTAGTCCAATTTTGCTTGTGAGCAGTCGTATTTGAGACTCCGGGGGAAACCCTAAAGTAAAGTTTCTCCACATTAACAAAGTAAAGAGGCCAGATAGCTGTCTTGAAAGGAATGGACAGGCTATAGTGCTAGGACACACGGTTTGTGTGGAAAAGAAACAGCATTAAGGTACGCAATTTTAATTTCCATGTAATTTTCTATTTTTTTTGTTTGGTTTTATGCAAATGTGTTTGATATGCTTATGATCCATGCATGTGTCATTTATTCAATTTCATAGAAATCTGTTGATATGTTAGAGTGTTATGCAATTTATTTCTTTAATTTTATGGTTATTAGTTCATTGATAGAATTGACAGATTGCATATAATTCAAATATTCAAATGTGTGGTATTTTATAGGAATTTATGAGTTAATTTCCTTTGTCTGTAGGATGATACTGTTTATTGTGAGTTAATGATAATTGCATATTTATATATGATTTTGTAACTTTTAAATGATCTTGCAGGTTATTGGTTACTATAAGCTAGAATTTAGTGAATCTTATACAATAGTAATCGAGCATTTATCTTATTGAGTGGAACTGGCTAGCTAGATAAGAAGTCATATAGTAACGTATGCAGATATATGCGGCAGTATTGTTTGTAAACACCACACGTGTTAATTTCTAGCCAGGTGTGGGGCAAGAGCGATGAACTGTTAATCAAGGTCAGACTTGGTATATTGCAATGGTCATTTGTAACTATAGATAACGATTGTACCTTACCTCAAATACAGTTATATTTGTAAGGACCGTTAATCGTTAAGGTCACATTATGTCAGAATTTATGCAATGTGGATAGCTATTACTTCACTGAATAACAGAAGTAAGAGAATTTTATATATATGGATAGGTGGTGAACATATATAGCTTTAGTCGTAATCTTGTCATTTAAGGGAACAGCTTTCTATATTCCTCCCCAAGAAACTCGATGAGGACAGTCCAGGAGGGAAGTCCGCAAATAGAGAATTCAGAATAGAAGGGTCAAGAGGAAGAACTAAGCATGCACGCTAGACATGGAATACACAAAGTCAAGAGAGAACGATGCCAGATGATGCAAGTCAGGCGTGGACATTGTACTCTTTTCACTACTCGTTACTATGATGAATAAATCCGTAAATTGAACACTGCTATTAAATTCCATTAATGTAAATCGGTTGGATTGTAATTGCAATTTTAGCTTATGTATCAACTAATTAAATTTATTTTATTTTATTGTTTAAGGGGGCTCGTATTTGTTTATTTCTTCTCAATAGTCTTGCTTAGTTCTCTGTCAATATTCTATCAACTCACACTGGGCACTAACATCGAGGGAGGTCATTCCCTGATAATGATTGCCAAATCATTAACAGGGAGCACACACACGTCAATCGTCACAACATCTCCCCCTCCGTTAACATACGCGAATATTCGAATATCCATGCTCTGATATATGCATATGTCCATAGTAACTAATCTTACATACTTCAACCATGTTTCCAAATTAACATTTCAAGTTTGTGTAAATTCTAACATAACACATTATTAAAATCACTGGTTTACTATGAAGTAACCTAATAGTGAATTATAAAATTAATTCTGACCACAAGCTAACAATCTACATAATTCCGCCCGCATCTAATAATTCTCTACGCAGGCTCAAGCCCATTTCTCAAATACACATGTAAATGAAACACTACAAAGGTAATTCTACATACTAAACGATCCTAGTAATTAAGTATACATACTACAAATAATTACAATTATGATGCCATAATATTCTGCTAAAATTGAGCAAATAACTTACTGACCTTTTCGAAGCTTTGTCTTTCCTTAGAAACCACCTCTAAGTTTTGCCACCAAAATATGAGTGGCTTCTTTCTCGGAGTAAACCCTGTTGATCTACAATTCTTCCAGGCGAATACTAAATTTTATGAGTTCAGAAAGTATCATTCGGGTCTGAATTGTAATCACACCCTCTATCTCAATTTCAATTGGATATCGCTGTGAACTGATCCAATCAAACTTAGTGGACAATGTCCCTCTTACTGTCTGTCAACGTGGGGATGGATAAGAATATGCCTCACTCACCCCGCGGACTTCCCTTTGATCTTTGAACTAACCTTTAACACATAGGTATGATAACTACAAGCCTTTGTTTAGATGGTGCGACCTATCACCTTTGCTGATTCAAGATTCCGGTCTCTGGCCGGTCATGTAACCTTACTTAAGAGTTCAAAACTAACCCCGCAGCAATCTTTAGACATCAAACACATGGCCGTGGTAATATTCCCAAGACAGGTAGATTATAGCTTATACATGACTTTATAGCTGGGGCTTAGCAAATGTGACATTTACCATGGGGAAAAAAGTGCTAGGATTGGCAGTGAGAAACAGGAACTGTTGGCCGACTGAAAACATATTTTTTTGCTTGGCCTAATACTGGTGCTTGAAAATACCATAATAATGGTGATTGACACTATAAAGATGCATAGCAGTATTAAAAACTGCCTTAGCGTAATTACTTTGTCCCGTAATTTCATGATTTCATGCTGGTCCAGAAAATAGAGCGTTGAAGGAGTATAAGATATGTCATACAACAATTGCACCATGTGATCAATAATCAGAAGAATAATGTTTTTATTTCAAGAATTTAAAGAGGGTTACACAGTTAGCTTTTGAACTAATATACTTAAGTCCCTCAAACAAGGGGAAAATATATATATATATATATATATATATATTCAATTTGCAATAATATTTACACAGGAAGAGATAAAGTGTAAAGATATATATTAGTTGCATTTGTAAACTTTTTTTTGAGTGTTAATACAGAAATCAGTGGAGCTTTGATTTTGATAAAACTTTACCATATATAAAATAAATGGGATCAGGTGAACTGTTGGACTTAAGATGATTTGTTTATGCGTACCTGTCACATACTAGTTTAATGACTGATTCCAGTTCCATTTGATAGGTAATATATTACACAAGTCAATATCCGTAATCCAGATACATACATTGTAGTTGGATCAGCCTATTTCTCAATAGGGAAGCGGCGTGGTAGCTCTGGGCCAGGACAATAACAGCTTTGAGTCGACCTTGTGTACATTTGTGAGCAAAATCAAATCAAATATTAGAACCTTGTCCAAAGTATTTGATAAGTTATATTGAGGGTACCTGTCAGTGGGGATAAAGTCTTCAAGTGTATGGGGTCCTGTCTCTGATAAACGATATTAGGATAGAATTACACAAATAATTAATCTTGTTTAGGTTTAAATAAGTTTTAGATACCAGGCCTTATGTACAGGTTTGGTTGAATCTGATCATGACAAATGTGTATTGAGTTTTTTGCCAAAGGTAACCTTTATTGTGATCAGGAGCACTGCATTTAGCATTTGTAATTGCCCAGGAACAAAGCAGAGTAACTTGAGAGGACAAAGCCTAAATGGTACAGGAATAATAGAACCCTGACAACACTGGGTAGGACAGGATTAGTGTATTCACTTC
>JAECUM010041811.1:0-71478 GCA_016617855.1 Megalonaias nervosa
AGTTCTTTTCCTGATGTGATATTATCCTAGAGTCACGTTATTACTTTCAGAAAAAAAAAATCATTTTCATGGAAATAAAACAAAAAGACTTCTCATAGATGGTATACTATAGAATCTAGTATACCTTTATCAGTTCTGTTGTTTGTGAATACGAATATTCTCAGGCGAATTTCTGTAACCAATGCATGCAGAGTAAAATAAAAATATTAAGTGAAAAATTAGACTATTTGAACAAATTATTAAAGAGTTTTTGTTCATTGTTTGTTATCGGGTTGGGGTATCGCCATGGCTTACAAACTAATTTCTATCATTCAAGGATATCAATAAAAATCCTCAACATATGCCTGAAAATGAATACAAACGGCAAACCTTCAATCTCATCTCATTAGTGAATGGTGTGAAAATCATAAAGGATAGTTTGGTTTTCGTAAATTGATCAATCAATGTATCATTGGATATAAAACAGATAGCGACAAAATATATCACTTGTAACTGTTCTCGTGTGAGGGTTATGAGTGGGACAAACAATTATACCTTTAATTATTAAAATTTGAAGTAGACAGGTAATTAATACATGTGTCCTAACATATCAGATGGGTTAAAACGTGTCTAAAATATTCATTTAAAGTTCAATTGCCACGAAGAATTTTGAACTGGTCATTCATTTAAAGCTGTCCAACAAATAGAATTTGTAGCAATGAAGCATAGTCCAATTCCTTGTTTTGCTTCTTAAAAGAATAAAGAAGGCGTACTTAGGGCTTCCTAGTCTAAACATAGACATCGACTGAAACAATATGGTCAAATAACGCATCACAAAGGTTATCCAATGCGCATATGGTAGGTAGGCCTCTTGAGAGAACATGTTGGTGCTTTTACATTACTTTTAATGATATTAAAATACTATTCGCTCTGGTCAATGAGATAAAATAGTTTTGATGCATAATAAGATATTATCCTATTGGTAAAAAACAGTTTTGATTTTAAAGCAATCGATCAAGCAAACCATTGTTTTGCACACTGGAATGGTGTCGGTCGTAACAAAGTTCTATCGAGTGAAAGTTTACATTATAGCATCTCTCTCTCTCTCTCTCTCTCTCTCTCTCTCTCTCTCTCTCTCTCTCTCAAAACAAAATTATTAAAGGAAAACAAAATTATTAAAGGATGAACCTCCTAAATATGTATCTTTTGGCAATGGCATTTTCAGTTTTGTGGCAATCTGTTAAAGGGTGCGCAAATTTGAACAGACTCCATTTTTTGTAGTGCTCATGCTCCTGGAAACGTGATGACACTGACCCAATTATAATGTGAAATGGTTTCATTCTAAGATGCATTCCTATTGTAATTCTTAGCCATATTTGTACCATGAACAAGATATATTGCTTCTAATGAGAACAGGGCAAACCAAATAGTGAGACAAATATGATATTTCAACTCAGTAAAATGTGATCTGTCAATCCAGAATATACCTTTAGAAGGATTATCATTTTCTTCATTTTACATTTATGAGAAATCAGCGTGCTCCTAATTCTTGAAACGATCATACAATTACACATGCTATGCGTTTATGTTACGTTCAGGTCATAAAACGTCTCCAATGAGACGTTTGAAGAGTATAATTACTGTTATCTTCAAGGTAGATTGGTTTGGACATGAGATTCAGCCACATCATAAACGAAGTATTTATGTTATCTCCAAGTTCAAACTGACGGTCACAACTAGATCTCCACTGGCATCTTAAGGCATATAGGTATTTTCATCTATAAACATATATTGATAAAGTTTCTGTAAACTCTCCTCAAAGACCAAATCACTTAAAACAAGGTACTCTGGTTTTTAAGAGTTTTGAAATCTTATTGAGATATGCAACAAAATATATAATCTACCTTTTGTATTGGTCAAAATGTATTAAATGTTATAAAATTGTTGGCCTAATTTCTTTTCTTTTCATTCTTCCAAAATAAGAGAAAGAGACATTTCCATACACAGCAAGAACTCGCGTTATTTCTTTTTTAGAACTTTTATTAGATATCGTTCTCACTTCTCCCATATTTATAAATCATATTCTATGTATACGTATGCTATAATATTTTATAGGTTGTGTGACACAAAATGCATCCAGCACCGAGATGTAAAGAGATTATATCAATGTCCAAAATCAGAAAAATATAAAACTATATACATTAAATTAGTGAATAAAACTTAAAATGTCCAAGAATTTGTCCCTCTCTTGACACAGTATCTAATGTGAATCCTTCACAACATAGAGCAAATATTAGAAATTAGAATCGATTGAAATATCAGAATACTGTCATAAAATAGGGCAAATATTAGAAAGTAGAAGTAATTGAAATATCAGAATACTGTTATAAAATAGCGCAAATATTAGAAAGTAGAAGTAATTCAAATATCAGAATACTGTTACAAAATAGTGCAAATATTAGAAAGTAGAAGTAATTCAAATATCAGAATACTGTTACAAAATAGTGAACAAATTAGAAAGTAGAATTAATTGAAATATCAGAATACTGTCATAAAATAGAGCAAATATTAGAAAGTAGAATCAATTGAAATATCAGAATACTGTTATAAGATAGGGCAAATATTAGAAAGGAGAAGTATCTGAAATATCAGAATACTGTTATAAAATAGTACAAATATTAGAAAGCAGAAGTAATTGCAATATCAGAATACTGTTATTTTATCAAATTGTATTATGCTTCATGAGAAATAATTATTCTGTGCATAATTCATTCTCTTCATGCACTGAATCCTGAAATCAGACTTCTTTATAATATCCAAATAGATAAAGGTTTTACAAGTTTTTTTTTTCTTCAGATGGTACAGTAGTAGTAGAGGACAATCGTAAGGTTAGATGTTAGATAGAGCACCTAATTGACCTTAATTGTGACCAAATTAGTAGGTCTTTATTTGGCTATGACAAGTATGGTTCTGCTCTTTTTTTCCCCTTATGATTGTCGATATCACACAACAATTTTGAAACTTCAGGACAACGTCATTGAGTTGAAGCCGACCTTTTCCGCACCATAGCTGACTTAACGCTTTTGTGTGTTTCCTATCTATATTGATTTAATATCTGCTTCTGTTTTAATAGGCCTTTTCAAAAATGTTCTCTTTTACCATTTAATCAGAACTGGTGGAACATAAATGTTTTTCATCAATACCAATTTTATGTATCATTTTGGTATGTGTGCATGTTTTTGTGTGTATGCGAGAGACAGACATAGAGAAAGAGACAGAGAGGACTGCACACGTAGTGTCATAAATAGCTTAATGAAGCAGATGCACGCTATTTGAATTTAACGGATCACCCCATGACAGGCCGTCACAAGTACCACAATATAATGTTACTCTACTCTAGATTTTTATGACAGGCCGTCACAGGTGCACAGTATAATGTTACGCTACTCTAGAACCCCATGACAGGCCGTCACAAGTGCCACAGTATAATGATACGCTACTCTAAAACCCCATGACAGGCCGTCACAAGTGCCACAGTACAATGTTACGCTACTCTAGAACCCCATGACAGGCCGTCCCAAGTGCCATAGTATAATATTAAGCTACTCTAGAAATACAGACATGTCGTCAAATATAGTCCTTTAATTATTTTGTCCTTTTGCTGTATCAGTGATAGAGATAATCTAATAATCAACCAAGTCAAAGTCTCCTTGGACTACAACAACTTGCTGACAAAGTAATAAAAAGTTTCCAAAAGGGTTAAAATATTAGCGATACTTTTCTGTCAAAGTCACCCCATCCATATTTGAGCTATTCTTTCTAATAATGACAGAAGTGTATGCATTTGCAGTGTTTCCCAGCACCATTAACAATAGCTCGAGATAACATTTCCAAATAGCGTAGTTGCGTAGAAAAACATTGCGAACTTTCTAGGCTGTTTTTTCCTACTTGTATCAAGGAATAATAATAATGTTACAAATTAAAGTCTAGACGGAAATGTGTGTGTATTATCAATTCATTTAATGAACCAAATAAGATGAGACAGAAAAGTGTTGTAAATACAATTTATTTAATTCGCGCTGAAAATACCACTAAACATTTACACTATTCCTTTAGATTTGACAACAATGATCCAGATTTCTCTTCAGACATAACAAATTCTGCGTGTTACATAATTCATATCAACCATCCAGTTTGAGAGTAAAGCTATCTCTAACGTTTGTCATCCAGTTTGAGAGTAAAGCTATCTCTAACTTTTGTCAAATGCTCGGAAATATATAAATAACGATGGCATAAAGAATTATAGAACCTGGTAAGTCAGAGTTATCAGATGAACTTGACTGTACGTTGCTAACCATGAATCTTCACCGCCAAAGAGTGACTCACAGTCGTCTGAAATGCAGAGTAAGGACCCAAGGAGCATGCGACCCATGACGTATGCCTATCCGCTGTACTAAAACATTCCTTGTCTCTGACTAAATGTAACTTTTGTCTATGTTCCTCAGAAGCCAAGCTACCTTCCTGTGCCACCGATAATTTTCTAATACACCACAGGAAGAAAAATAAATGTAAACTGAACTGAGGATCGCCTCCTCCAACAGTATCAACCTTTGGATGGTTTCTGCTCATTCCATACAAATTGCGCGATGAAACCGTATAGTATGTTTCCCATCGAGTGTCTTTAGCATCATCGGTTAATCTACATACAGGCTCCTCAGGGATTTTTTTATAAAGACAAACATCACTTGCGATGAGTCATTCGCTTCAAGAGTCCTTTCTCTTTTAAACACGATCTATTTAATCGATGCACATCGAAAATTGAATTTCACGTTTAACCAAAGCACCACACGAAGTAACTAGAGATTAGCCATTGCTTTGATGGTATCGACCACTGAATCAAACAAATAAGACCGGGGACCATACAGAAACAATGATATTTATCAATGCAAAAGTCGAATCACCCTAAGAAATAATCCTATTCTTACCAATAGGAATTTTATTTTCCAAGCTGTTCATTTTCGTTTGTATATTCATTTTTATTAGTTTTGCTAATCTATCTATCTATCTATCTATCTATCTATCTATCTATCTATCTATCTATCTATTTGTTTTTTATTTTCAAATCGCTATCGACTAATCGTCTCTCTGTCAATTCATAGAAAATTCAGAAATTTGGTAACATATTCGATTTACGTGTCTTTCTGTCGACCCTCTAAACCTTCTAATGTAGGGGTCTTTTGCTTATACTTCTAGCAACCAAATGTGTTTAGCTCTACCGTTAGAAGCTTTGTGACTATAGAGTAAATCATTCGTCAAAATAAAATGTTCTTCTTTAATGTCGGTCCTACCTGTATGGCTACGTTGGATGATTTGCTTTCTATGTCCTGTATGTATTGATTCCTTGGCGTTATTGAGCGAGAACCTTAAATTTCCAATTCTGTAAATTCCTCGAGCTGTGCTGATTGTTGTCTTCAAGATGTAAGGGATGCTATTTCTTGGATAGAATCCAATACTAAGTCGAATTGTTTGCCAGTGTATTTGTTTATCTTGCTCATAGCTAGGTTAGAGAACTTCCGAAACGTCGCATTCTAAAGTTTAAATGGAATAGACGTCGAGTACCTAAACACCCCAACTAAACACATCTATATAGATAGCGATCACTTGAGTTTTAACAGGCCCATAACCGGCATTAGATTTTTCCTACTTTTGTTGATATAAAGCTTTAAGCAAATTTATGTTTATCTGCGTTATTACGTTTGTGTTTAGACGATGTGTGAACTGGCTCGAGAAAAACTTTTAATAACTGCAGCTGCATTAATTGATAAATGTAAGAAAACGTTCTACTGGTCAGAACAAAAGCACGTGGTCAGACTCAGTTGCGTTTATTTCTGTATAAACAGTACGGAGTACTACTTTATACTAACTTCTATAAACGGAGTCACGTGCAAAGTAACTAATGTAAGCACTGATTTGGAAGGCATACACACTTCATGCTTTTAAATCGAAATAAAAACGGTAGAGTTATATTTTATTTAGAAAATTTAATAAATTCATTTGACAGAATCAAATAACACACCATTGTGTTTTTCTGAATATAAATAATTTTTTCTTTGACTAGATTTGAAAACAAAAACCTGGTAAACTCAAACTCTGCCAAGAACATTGGGTTTACGGCACTTTCACTGCGGATCGTTACAAATGAATTTGAAACAATAGGTAAATGCATATAGGCATTGGTAAGAGGGGACTTCAAGGACTAACACTTGAACTCACAGTCCTACAACGATGGTTACGATGTGGGGTGGGTGGGAGATGGATCAGCTATTTCCCCATCGTAAATGTCAGGGTAGATGTCTTACACTGTTTGATTATTGGACCCCATCACTATAACCATAGACTGGTAGTCTTAATTTCATTTGACGATAGCACCTGTAGGTAGTCTAAACTGGTAATGAAAACGAAAATAGATTTAAAGAAACGAAAATTGGTTACTCACGTGAATGGACAACAATGATTCGGCCAAGTCACAACGAACTCATAAAACATCAAATCAAAGAGTCATTTGTATAAACAAAACAGCACATCCTTTATTTTGAATATTGATCATCCACACAAATCATATGCCAATTTAGATAAAATATAAAGTCCATGCTGTGGAATGTCCTTAACCTTATATCGCCAACCATTGGTAGAATTTTGATGCTGACGTAGGTATTGCGTTATGGATGGAGAATATTATGTTCTATAAATAGCTACGTAGCAGACGCCCTCAACAAGAATTCATACGCTTAAATAATGCTATAAAACAGATAGGCAATATTGTTTTTTTTTTTTTTTAATAAAAAAATGTAAATAAGTAAGTACAATTTTAAAGAATTGCAATTTTAAAATATTAATGTTGGTTTTTTCTCAGTATAAATTGATAGTTGCCGACTCACACAGCTTACATAGCGCTCTTCGGCGTTATTTGCTGTGTGCTGACAGTTTATACCAACATCAGACTCTTACGAATTTGTTCAAAGTCAACATATCGTCAACATTTTCAACAATCCCTTACGCAGAATTTGTAGAAAGATAACGTATTTGGTGTTAACTAAGTTTAGAAAGTATTTCTAAACATGAAGAAATTAACCTTTATTGGTTGACATCTATTTAAAAAATTTGATTTTCAGTTTTATTATGGTCAAATGTTGTAAATATTTTACCACTCTGGAATCGTTTAAGGTAGCGGTCAAACATTCACCAGGTTTGAGAAATCATGAACAGTTTCTCTGAGTCTTGATTTCCATTAATGGATATTAATTTTATAGTATTTTATGTGGGATTATTTCTTGTATAAATGGCGTGAGCAGACAATGCACATACACAGCTCGAGAGGTACAGACAATGCATATGCATACACAGTTGACAGGTACAGACAACGCATGTGCATACACAGTTGACAGGTACAGACAACGCATGTGCATACACAGTTGACAGGTACAGACAACGCATGTGCATACACAGCTCGAGAGGTACAGACAATGCATATGCATACACAGTTGACAGGTACAGACAATGCATATACATACACAACTCGAGAGGTACAGACAATGCATATGCATACACAGCTCGAGAGGTACAGACAATGCATATGCATACACAGCTCGAGAGGTACGGACAATGCATACACAGTGAGAGAGGTTCAGACAATGCATATGCATACACAGGTAGATAATAATGACATGTCTTACTGGTAGACAAGTACAGTCAATGCATATATATATATATATATATATAGCAGTATAGTATATATATATATATATAGTATATATATATATATATATATATATATATATATATATATATATATGCATACATTTGACAGGTACAGACAACGCCTATGCTTAAATAGCAAGACAGTAATGTTATGTTTTGCTCCAAGCGCAAAAATGTTTAGTATTCATGGAGTAAGCACTGTTGGATTGTCTAAAGCAGACAAATGTTAGCTAAAGTCTGAAATGTAAAAGACCGATTATGACATGCATCTGTAACAGTATCATGAAAAAACATATATATAGCAGGACATTTCTTCATATTAAATGTATACATTTTCCACTGATTATCTATTCAAGTCTGAAATAACATTCCATGAAAACAATGCAAGAAATATTTTTTGTGATGCTTCACGGCAAACATCACAGCCCTTTGAACGTTGATTTCACCAGACTGGCTCTCATCCGAGAACATTACAGCCCTTTGAATTATGATATTGTTTTGTATATTTAATTTGCATTGTTTGTTAGTTAGGTTTTTTTTATTTTTATTTGTATTGTTTTTATTTTATTATATGCTGGGGGTAATGAAACACTGTATCTAGTGGCCGACCTTGTCCAAAATAAGTGCCAGTTTTGGTAAACAACTTTTATTTCGAGAGTAAAGATCTTATCTTAAACTGAGTCAAGGACATTGTATCTTTTATAGCTAGATTTCGTGAAGATTGTCATATGTTTTATTGTCATTTTGGTAAGGGGCGATTTAATTATAACTAAGAACTCTCTAGAACACTGTCTTTTTTATTCTTATCCAGGGTTTCTTTTAACCATTTAGTTTAAAATATAAACCTTCCTTATTTGAAATATAGTCATTCGTGCTTTAAGATCATGCAGAAACTATTTGTAATATTGTTGTGTCCACCAGTTCATTTGGGCTGGAGTTTATTTCTTTAAATTATTCAATGCAAATGACATTCCACATGAAATAAAGTGTCCTCATGAAAAAACAGTATTCTTTGACAGAGATATTCACTGGGATTTATAATGAATTCATTCCTGGAATTATGTTGCTGTGCTTTAACGAAAGGCTGTTGGTACAATACCACGATACAGGCAAACACGGACACATCAACACTTTCAGCTTGGATTTAATTTGGATTTGCACTAACTTTATTCAGAACTTTCATTACTTGGACGTGTGTCTATAATTCAAGGAGGTACGTTTTCATTTGCACTTTGTAGTATAGGGAAATAAATCATTTGCTGAATTTTTAAAAGCCTTTTGCTTTTCACTCTTGTCTGTAATTTATTTTAAGAGCATAGACTCGTAACACTATCCCTAAAATAGTTATTATCTGTCAAAATTCACTAAGATAAAGTTTTATGTCGATTTTAAATTTCAATCTATCTCAGACTTTAAGCATTATTCTGATAACAATTAAAGCAAATATTCGAATAACCAGTATTATAATAACATTTGGGACTATTATTCAACTACCGATATTACAATAAGATTTGAACGGAACCGTTCGTATAAACGATCTTACAATAATCATTTGGGATAAATATTCGAATATTCGATATTGCAGTTACATTTGAACGGAACCGTTCGTATAACCGATATTACAATAATATTTGAACGGAACCATTCCTATAAGACAGTAGTATTTATAAAACATCTTCTGTATGCGTTTCTGGGAGCATATTTTATAATTTTGATCACCATAAACGGCTTGTTTGTATATACATTTAATCATCAGGATTTAATGTAGCGCAGATCAAGCGCTATTGACATTGTACCTCTGATCCCTTTGATACTCTCTTTTGTTCTTTATCATCATTATATGACGGTAAATTGTCTTTCATACCGATATAAAAAGATAGTAAGACGTTATATTGCTAAATAAAAGATTGCAAATATTTGTGCAGCTAAATAAATAAATTAACTACTCATTTGTTTTTATCGGCGCCAATAACTGCAAAGAGATTTAGAGACATATGTTCTTTCCTTTTTATTCTCGTCATAGGAGGATCAAGTAATAAAATAAAAATAATCTTTTTCTCACTTTAAATTGTTAGCTCGCGAGATATTACAATAATATGGAAATAAAAGCGTTATTAAATGTGAATGTTTATATAATAAGAGTTTAAGCCGCTTTTGACTGAATTCCATACTCTGCAAAGGCAAAAATATATCAAGCATTAAGGCTGATTAAGATAAATCTTGTACACCTAAAGACTGAAGTATGACTGCGTCAGCTAAAATGCCCAGCTATGAATGTGTCGCTCAGATTTTCATTTAATTGACCAAAAAGACTTTCGTGGTTTTCTTCAGTGCATGTTATTTTTTTTTTTAACTCACTCCATAGTATCATACTTAAAGAGTGTCATGTGTACAGGATGAACACATGTCAGCTGTGCGCCACTAGCCCTACGTTCTTTTTCAGCTATGCGCCACTAGCCCTACCTTTATTTTCAGTTATGCGCCACAAGCCCAACTTTATTGTCCGCTGTGTGCCGCTAGCCCTGCCTCTATCATATGCAAGTAACTAATAATTGTCATCATTCATCCGTGTAAATTGTCGAAAACGCAAGACAACAAATGAATTTTTCATAAGCCCTGGTCACTGATTTGGATAATGGGCGGATACTTCAATGTAATATTGGACATTATCTTTTTGAGGTTCAAAACGTCGATTACCTTCAGCCACAGGACGAAACAATTTTTAATCTATCTGTCAACTGCGAAATAGCTCGTAATGAATACCTCCTGGACTCAAAGTCATTCTTCAAAACTTGTTCATCAATAAAACATAGAGTAAAGGTAATAGCTACAACATCAAATAGCTGCTATTTGGAAAAGGGTATAGCTACTATTAAAAGAGTATCATAGTTTAGCCAAACTGAGGACAAGAAACAATATTTTTTCGAGCTCTCGCAATCTAAATCTATTCTCAATACGTTCTTGTGCTGTAATTCTTTGCCACTTAGACTAACATAAAGTTCGCATCAAGCCCAGCAACACGTCAATCTCAATTGCTGTTTCATTTTTGATGCCTTAAGTATGACTTTTTCCCCTTTGTCTGAAGTGAAACCCTTGGTCTGTGATGATATTGAAACATACTGAAGTTATTCGTACTCCAAAATGCTTTCCATCTGTTTTATGTCATTGTGTGAACTAAAGTCATCGTTAAATAAAAGAAACCAACTCTGGTATATATGAGTAACTGATATTAAAATGCCTTAGAGTCTGTTTATGGGACAGTCAATAATTTTCGATAACCAGCAGGCGCATCAATTATCTTACACATGTGACTACAAAATTGTTGAATCGGAACAAACCTAAATATCATCTTATCCAGTAACGGGTACATATAAATGAAATTTGATTAATATATGGCTGACTGTTTCCCGAGCTTCGAATCAAATTGCTATTTCAAGTGAACCCAAAGCACATTTAGTTTGACTTTATTAACCATCCATTTAGCCAACTATGATGTTTATAAGACAAGACAAACTTTTCTTCCTTGAAAATGGGAACCGCTGGTACAGCTTTTAATTCTTAACGCCAGTGTCACTGGTTTGATGTCCACCCAGTCCAGTCTGGATGGGCTGCTTCGGTATGTCATTAGGACAAGACACTTAACTCCCATTTCCTCCGCATTGTTTATCTTACAGGTGTTAAAACTACCGTGGAAACCAACGAAATCTTCCTTAAAGGTATGAGTTTAACCAACGTCTTCATTTGCATACGAAATGCTTGAAATGCTTGTGTTAATCGATGCAGTTCTCCACTGCTTTTTTGCTGAAATAATGTGACGGGAAATAAACTGAACTAGTGAAAGGAATGCAAAATGAATGAGTCCATGATGAAAAAGTAAATTGAACTTGTGTGCCTCAGAGTACAAAATAGCAAGGAATCGTGAGGGTAGTTTAAGTACACGGGCCTTCAATAATGAATAGTTTTACCCATTCTATCATTCACAAGGGGGCAACGTTTGCATATATCAGTTCGTGTATATTTAAAACAACTTTCACATCACCTATAGTGCCATATTAATTTCAAGTAAAGCCAGACAGTGCCACGTGTTTCATCCTTGATCACACTGTCTGGGTGTATCGTGTTTGTTTGTTCTATGTGACGGGGATAACAATGCTTTACAGGTTTTAGCGATTTACCTTAACAGCACACCTGTATGTGCTTGTTTGTGAAAACTGGGTAACATATGGACAATTACCTTAAACGACTGGGTTATTCCATCCCTTCCAGGTAATAACTTGCTAATAGACCTAGATAATTTAGAAATCGGCTTTTCAACAACATGTACGTTTAACTTCACGTGTTATCTCTTAAATAAACTAAATCATTACCATCACCAACAAGGCGATCTTAATCATGATAATTGCCAATATCTCCGATATTATCGATTTGAATATTTCAAACAATGACAATCGTTATCATCCTGCTCACCACTGTATTCGTCATTAATGCCCCGTTAATGCTGAAGATATTGAAAATTAGTCTCTGACCTTGTTGAAGACATGGTCACTATTTTTCCTAGAATATAAAATTAGTTCTTGACCTTGTTAAAGACATTGCTCTACCTAGAATGTCCTTGACCTTGTTTCTTTTGCAATTCCACTTAAGCTACATATCATCTTGTATTCTTGCTTTTATTCATTCTTTTTAAATATTGTAATGATAACGATGACACTGATGCTTTATTAATTAATAATAATGAAGGCAATGAGACGATGCAGACGATGACCATCATTGGAATAAGATGCACCCGGCAAGCAATAACAATGATGATAATTTTGCCAATATTTGTTTGAATGAATCAATGAATTCTACTTTTGGTTACAATGAATCAATCAAACGTTCCATTTGTATGGTACTTTTTTTTTCAATGAAGCAATCAAGAGTTCCATAGAACAGCACTTTTATTTCAATAAATTAATGAAACCAATTCCGTTAGAATGGCAGTTTTATTTTAACCAGTCAAGAGTGCCATTTGAATAGTAGTTTATTTCAATGAATCAATCAGGAATTCCATTAGAATGGTACTTTTATTTCAATGAATCAGTCAAGAGATCCATTAGATGGTACTTTTACTTTTAGTGAATTACTCCAGAGTTCCATTTCAGTTGTACTTTGTCATTGAGTCTATCAAGAGTTCCATTTGAATAGTATTTTTATTTCAATGAATCAATCAAGAGTTCTATTAGAATGGTAATTTTATTTCGCTGAATCAGTTAAGAATTCCATTAGAATTATACTTTTATTTCAATGAATCAATCAAGTGTTCCATTTGAATAGTACATTTACTTAGATTCAATTATTAGTTCCATTTGAATGGTACATTTTCAGTGAATCAGTAGAGTTTTATTAGAATGGTACTTTTATTTCAATGAATCAATCAAGAGTTCCATTTGAATGATGCTTTTACTTTTACTTCTTAAAGAGATTGAAACTAACAAGTAAAACACCAAAAAACCCATAGAAATCAAAACAAAATTAACTGATATATGTAGTATTCAGATTCATGTATGATTAATGACCATAATTACGTGATAACTGATTATACTCAAATCTGCATGAAAAGTCGCTATATAGTTCACTAATGTAGTGTAAAGAACGATGAGCTAAAGCGCTGCTCTAAATGTACTGCCAGTAGGGTAACACATTCAATCAACAGAGCTGGTCCTGATTGTTCTTTTTCTCCGCCATCCAATCTAGATCATTTGTTTTTTTCATCGAAAATGAACATAAACTTGTTTGAAATCACATTCGGAATATACTTCCCCTGTCCAACGATGTTTTCACTAGTTTGATATCACAAATGTACGCGAAGATTTTTTTAACGGACCATTTGTTTTATATGACCTCCGCACTTTTGCTTTTTAAACAAGTGTCTAGTTTCTGCAATCAGACAGACATTGCGGATATATATATATATATATATATATATATATATATATATATATATATATATATATATATATATATATGCAAACCTCTAGTTTCCATTATTAAACTCGAGATAGATAACATGTCCTTCGATTTTGTATTACTGACGTGTATATACATTCCTTACAAAGCTTGAGATCGATCACAACGTAGCTACAAATACAAGCATCTGTCTATTGATCATACAAAGGGATGCATGAATTTGCATGAAGCATAGACGAATATTATGAAAAGGAGGAATTAACTTGATTTTATTGGATTGTTTAGCAATTATGCATGTGATAATGAGATATACCGGTAAGACTATATTGGGCATTTAAGGGATTGGTTGGTGGTTATAAGACTACAAGAAACTTTGGCAGTTTATCTCATCAAGTTAATCTACGTTCTTGTCTGGTCCCACCTCCCCCATCACGTGTACGGGTAAGCCAGTCAAACGATCGTAATACTCAAAGTAAATACACGTGTTCTTTGTTTATAGTCTTGTTCTAAATTACACTTGCTTTTAGATAAGTGGATGAAATAGGCTAAGAAAGTATTACCTCGCCGACAAGTATCTCTTAGAATAGCAAACTTATCAGGGAGTAAATTGGTTCTGTTACTTGGAAACATCCACATCTTATCGCCAATTGTTTAGTTTTCTTCACAATTTACAATTGATTTTATCTTGTGAGACACCAGAACTCTTCCCGGTAATCTCGTATTGCTCATAAGACATAGGCAATGCCTGGGTTACAACTACAATTTCATGGTAAAACAAAGCATATAATGTCACCCAGACCTAATATTCTATTCCCTTTAAGTCACGATATAGGTATTTATTTGCGTGTACCATTTCGAACGTAGACCTTCGTGAAAGTGTAAACTGATTTCCCACCGTTTAATTTTTAAAAATGGCACTTGAGCGACAACTTTATGTTCAACATTTTGTGTTTACCAGAATCTTGAACACAAAATATAATAAAGTCAGTATATATATATATATATATATATATATATATATATATATATATATATATATATATATATATATATATATACCAACTCAAACATTACAGTCTTGAGTAGAATTTTATAAAATTACTTACTTCAGGTTATTAGCGTCCAACGCATACGATTCTAGAGTTATAGAAAAGTTGGATTAATCTAATTCAAGGATATCGCCTTATTTGAGGTCTAATCTTTCCATGTCTGTGTAAAATCCTAGGTCTTGGATAGAAGTATTTTTTAGTCCTCGTTTGAGACGGTTTTGTTATGTTGGTGATATTCACTATATAGGAAGCATTAAAATAGTTTGCAATATATGGTGATATACAACCGTGTAAGTGGCCATAAAAATGGTTCACCAATGTGTAGAAAAGTATAAAACGCGCTAACGATTTCACATTATTGTTCATGCTAAAACTAATTTCAGAGACGAAAACAAATCAGAAGACCCTAAGAAGAAAGTGACTTTAAAATGTCCACACATGTTCAAGAAGAAAGTGGATAAACAAAACAAGGATCCTAATGCATATACCAATAAGTGGATCGTGTGATCAAATGGATAGACTATCTTAAGCTTAGCTGTGTGTTCTTGGCTTCTGTTTGATAAGCGGTCGATATTTAACAATTTAATTTTAAAATAGAATGGAAACACATGAAATACATTTTGTACTTTTTATTGTATTTTATTTGATCTTCATGCTCAAGGGAGAGGGTAGGAGGAATATGGTGTGTATCCATTCTGCCATTAGCTTCAAAGGGCTGAGCGAATGATACCTGGTGCTACACGTTGAAATGTACTAATGCAGATAGCTTGACTAAGGACAAGTAGAGCTTGTTTTACACGCGTTAATACTTTCAGACCATTTATTTCATGTTGACGTTCATACTCTGAATTCAACTCACTCTCACAGACTCAGGGGCTTCCTAATATTAAAATGTGCTACATGTTATTAAAATCCTTTTTATGTTTTGCTCTTTTGGTTAGCAACTCAAGTTGCTGGGCACCGCTTCCACCATAACTTGTTTCATTAGAAATTTGTATTGAACAGTTAATGGCCTCTCATAAGTAACAGAATTTCAATATACAGCTGACCATAGAATGTACTTGCGAGTAGGAACCGAAAACAAACTAATTGCTAGTCAAGGGAGGTGATGTTAGTACACATTATATGCGATGTTCTTCTACACTGACTGATTCGGCGTGATATCATTTTACACAAACGAGTCTACTTCCATTAATTACATTTTTATGTTGCTTCTGCATCATCAGCTACCGAGATGTGTTTAGAATAAAGCGGATATTAGGGATAGAAGAAGCAAATTTCTGAGACGGCGACAAGCGTAAAAGCAAAATGTTGTAAATAGGATTACTACAATTTGGCATCTGAGCAATGCGGTCCGTTTATCGCCTTTGTCATTACACCTATTGTCAGTTTCATAGAAGGTTTAATTTAATGATAGAGCAAAGGCATTTCAATCCCTAAAAGATTTTCGGTGTATTTACAAATAAGATCCATGAAATTTATAAATAGTTGAACCTATATGATCTTTATTTGGTGCTCAATGTGTCAGTTGTATATGAATAGATTGCTGTCAGCCGCTAATGAAATCACCGATAATACTACGTAGGTGAAAGTTAATACTAAGTTTGTGCCGCACTAGCTAGAAGGAAGACTTTAAATTATTCTTATGTAAAACTAAATTGAGTTTTTTACTTTGTGTAATGTGTCGAATTTTGAAGACGAACTGGATCATAAAGTTGAATAAATTGTGCATTAAAATTTTATCATAGTCAAGCCAGAAAAGTCTTTGAGAAAGTTCAATTTGATATTTCCCTTGTTTCATCTGTGAAACATAAAAGGGTCTACGTTTAAGCTTCAGTAGAACTGACCCAGTCATCGTAAAGATGTATTGGCAGAGAGTACATTAGAGCCACCAACCGTATCTGTTTGGAGGGGATCTTATGTCAAATAATTGATCTTCAAGGTAAAGCTAATTGCATCGTATTCTAGGCTGTCAAAAACTGATGAAGGATATGATTATTTTGGGAAAAATTTAGGAACGGTTGCTTTCGATTAGTCAGTTCAAATTAAGGCGTACACTTTGAAAGTAATCTGAATTTAATTTAAGCGACTTGGCTCAGAATTGTTTAGTCCAATTTTGCTTACGAGAAGTCGAATTTGAGACTTCTGTGGAAAAACCTGAGAATAGAGTTTTCCCTCGTTAACAAAGTAACGAAGCCAGATAGCTGTCTTGAAATGAAAAGACAGGCTATAGTGCTAGGACGCACGATTGTGTGGAAAAGAAACAGCATTAAGGTACGCAATTTTAATTTCCATGTAATTTTCTATTTTGTTTGTTTGGTTTTATGCAAATCTGTTTGATATGCTTATGATCCATGCTTGTATCGTTTATTCAGTTTCATAGGACTCTGCTGATATGTTAGAGTGTTATGCAATTTATTTCTTTAATTTAACAGTTATTAGTTCATTGATAGAATTGAGGGATTTGTGATGTAATCCAAATATTCAATGTGTAGAATTTCTTATGGTTATATGAATGCATTTCTTTTGTCTGTAGGATGATACAGTTTATCGTGAGTTAATGATAACTGCATATTTATATATGACTTTGTAATGCTGAAATGATCTTGCAGGTTATTGGTTACTATAAGCTAGAATTTAGTGAATCTTATACAATAGTAATCGAGCATTTATCTTATTGAGTGGAATTGACTAGCCAGCTGAAAGAAGACGTATAGCAATGTATGCTGATATATACGGCAGCATCGTTTGTATACAGGGCACGTGGTAATTTCTAATCAATTGCCGCGTGGAACAGGGACGATGAACTATTTAATTAATGTCAGACTTGGTATATTGCAATGGTCATTTGTAACTACAGATAACGATTGTACCTTACCTCAAATGCAATATATTTGTAAGGACCTTTAATCGTTAAGGACACATTATGCAGTGTGGATAGCTATTTACGTCTCTGAATAACGGAAGTAAAAGAATTTTATATATACGGATAGGTGATGAACATATATAGCTTTAGTCGTAATCTTGCCATTTAAGGGAACAGCTTTCTACATCCCTCCCCGAGAAACCCGATGAGGACAGTCCAAGATGGAAGTCCGAAATTAGAGAGTTCAGAATAGAAGGGTTAAGAGGAAGAATTAAGCATACACGCTAGACGTGGAATACACAAAGTCAAGAGAGAATGACGCCAGGTGATGCAAGTCAGGCGTGGACCTTGTACTCTATTCACCACTCGTTACTATGATGAACGAATCCGTAAATTGAACACTGCTATTAAATTCCACCAATGTAAATCGGTTGGATTGTAATTGCAATTTTAGCTTATGTATTAATTAATTAAATTTATTTTATTTTATTGTTTGAGGGGACTTGCATTTGTTTATTTCTTCTTAATAGTCTTGCTTAGTTCTCCGTCAATGTTCTATCTATGTATTCACACTGCGCAATAACATCGAGGGAGGTCGTCCCCTAGATAACGATCGCCAAATCATTACCAGAGGGGCACACGCACGTCTCACGTCGATCACACATCCTCCGACCCACCACACCCGTTACACTTTGACACTCTCAAACGATCTAACTCTCTGTAGTAAAACAAGATTAATATAAGCCAATCCTTCATGTAAAAATTTACAATCATTTGTTTTAATGTGTAAACAATTATCCTAATGTTATAATTGGCAAACCTAAGATAGTATCGATCATAGAATATATTTCTTTGCAGGTCTAAAATGCTGTAAGAAATATATGCTTGATTTAAATATTCAGATATTTTGGTATTTCTGAGTTACATTTAATATTTACAATTGCAAATAAAATAAAAGATTCTTTCATGACTTTGAAACAGGTCGCACTGAAGTTGTGTTTTAGCATTAAGTGGTCTTTGCGATAGAGATTACCAGAGCAAATAGGATGGAAAAATTATCTAAGAAATGTATGTAGGTAGCAAAGAACCTAGATAAAAACTGTCACACCAGTTCTATACAGTAACTTGCTTACATGCCGTCTGTGCATACCTATATGTGTCACTTTGTGCAGTTTATGTTTGCGTTGTTTTGAATTTTACTTTAATTGATAGCACATAGCCACACAATGACAACAGGATGTATGTATAGCCACAGAATGGCAAAAGGATATGTTTACAATGCTCAGTCAATTTCTGTTTAACATTTTTCACAAACCCACGCAAAGTATACGAAAGCCTTGCACAGGTCGTATATATCAATGTTTTCCGTTACGACGCACGAAAGCTATCAGCATCTGCATCGTTACCATTTTTTGGCATGGCATCCAATACAGTTTGTCAGCACTGATGAAGGTATTATCTGTAGTATCAAATGGACAGGACAGAAATAAATCTTCATTAGCATTTATGTAATGTCCATATTACAAGTCTGATGTCGGTATGATGTCTATTCAAATCATTTCAGAACAACAGAATATAAATTGCAAGATTTATGACAGATAGACTAATTTCTGTTCAAAAAGAATATCACGGCGAAAAGATCTTGCAACTAGCTAAAGTTCTATATTCTCTATTCAAAGTAACTTCATACATGCATGATGTCAGTCATTGAGTTGTAAACCACAGAGAGAGGCTGCAAGCCTTGTCCAGCATGCTCTAGTTACTGTTAGAAATTAAAAGGAAATGACTTCATCTATTTTGTCAGGCGATTATCTTAGCTCAGATTTCTGACCTTTCTGCACAGTTGTCTAACTCTAGAAATTCTTTAATTACAAAGAACAGCCAAGCAGAGGAATAATACTACGCCATCCCTTTCTTATATCACAGAATTTGCAATGGACTGTGAACAAACAAATGAGTCTGAATGATGACCAAACATAGGAACAAACGAATATGCTTCGCCTAGAGGTAATATTTTACTGATATTTTATATTAGATATCTTAAACATGTTAGCAATTGTTGCTCATTTACCAAGATTAGTTCTGAGCACCTGTAAATGTTACGGCGATGCAATTTTCACGTACCTTTGGCAAAATGTAACCTTCATCATTGGTACTTAAAGCATTGTAGGCTCCTGAAAATCACATGTTCTTAATAAAAGATTACGAAAGGCATGTTCAGCGAATATTGACAATTAAAGATAGCTAAGGAAACCATGTTTGTGAATTAACTTGAATTTGCACTCACCATTTACAATCATATATAGACCAGAGATTGTAAATTCCTCGACTCTACCAGCTGCACAGTTCAAACAGTGTAAAATACGTTCCCCTCCCAATCGACAGTACTCGTGTTCAAAAACACATATCTGCCTTATACATTTTTGCAAGACAAGCAACAGCAATTGCTGAAGAAAAGTAATTTAAATTGTAATAAGAAAATAGTTTCATCCAAGGAAAGTGAACTCTTATTTTCATATGCGCCTTAAATCAATATACATACATTATAAAATATATACCAAAATTGTGTGCAAATTCACGGAAAGTCTAAAGGCATATGGACAAATTTTTATGTCAAATATTAGAGTCGAAGGAAAGCATAAAGGAAGCGAGAGTTTATGATATCTGACAATACAAATATTTTAAGCTCATTTTCATTTTGATTTAGGGTTACTAATATAAATACACTTTCAACTGACGTGAAATCATTTGAACAAGACTTATTAATGTCATACTAATAAAGTGAACCCTTTTTTAAAACAAGCAACACAAAAGTGTTAATCTCGGAACACCTTTACCACGGAGCAGTACTTGTGGAAACACGTTTTCAAGATGCATATGATGCCTACCAGTGCAAAGGCCATAGGCACTGTAGCACTGAACTCTAAGAAAGGTATCGTTCCTCCTAAAAGTATTAAATCTACCTAAGCATTAACTTACATTTGCGCGGTATGGGCGGCATGGTTCCTCTCATGGTCGGCAAGGGAGTGAGTAATACCCTTAGCTCTCACTGTATCAAGCTACATCTTCTCGAAAATGCAACCAGATGTGGCCGAAGTCAAATACTTTGAGATGCTTATGCCCGTCAGCCTTTCTGCCCATAATTATTTCTAACCTTTAGCTCAATGCGAACCGGTGTAAGTTGATGTCATTTATTACACAGAGAGTGGTTGGTTATATGATTTACTAGAGTACCCTGCCATTTCGCACTGGCACATGCATTGCATATGCTAACGGTGATATACCACAGCAGCTGTTCAAAAACTGGCAGCATGTTGCAAGGCCTCAGTTTAATGTTTCAGCCCCTAGAAGGCATTCGAGGTAGAGGCGATGCCTCTTAATAGGCCCTTATGACTACATTTGAAATGTCCCAGGTCCAAAACTGATCTGTGATGTCAGCTTTAAGTACTGAGTACATCTTTAGGAGGAGGCCAACAAACTCTGATACGGGTTCCCCCTCTATTCACCGTGCTGTAAAGTGAATAATCTTTAGAATTATCGCTCTTGTCCGTGATCTCTAAATTGGCTTAGTTGAATGCAGAGGCCCTTTATTGGTGAAATATATATTTCTTCTAAGCGCTACACTGTCCACGTGGTCATACAAGTACAACAATTCTGCGTAACATTAGATCGATGTCGGTGCCATTGGCCGTGGGCCTTTCTGTGACACAGACTGCATATTTGATATGTTAACTATCAGCCTTTCTAAGATGCTGTTTATAAACTGGAGACTGTAAATAAACTATAACTGTCCAAGTGACAACATCATGTATTTCTCCATGCTGTTTAGGATGGCGCTTATTTTTCCAGAATAAGTTTGTCCAGTATCCTTTATAATATGCTCGCCGTAATAACTTCACAAGTTATGCACCACAACTTGTAATTTTACTCTGGATAAGTAGGTCTGCAGTTTGAAGTTACATGCCTTGTGGGTTGAGCCGTGGTACTTGTCAGTATTATGACAGTGCTCTTGTGTGAGTAAGTATGTGACAGATGTAGCAGCAGCTGGCTTCGAGGAAACCTTTGCTCTCTTCTCCATCCATTAAAGTCTCAGTTCGCTATCGAATCACCTCTCCCTCCTCTTTCTGTTCACGGTCGAATTCTTGCATAAAATCGACAAACACACACTGGCAACGTTATATCACTGACTAGGATATCTAGGAGACACCATCGCGCAGAAAACACAATGAAGCATAAATGTCAATGGTCTTGGACAGCGATTTTCTGAGCGCAACTTTTATCCAGATCGCCTGCAGAGCCGTCCACTTGCATGTTTGGTGGAAATCCCTACATATAATCTACTGGACGCGCTTCTGTTCGTGTTAGTTTTTATAGACTAGGATGTTCTTTCCTGTCTCCGGTAAACACAACAGCCTGGACTTTTCGCCTATATCACAATAGTCATTAATATATGGTTACAAAAGGTCAGCCCGACTAAAGACGTGCAGGCACCGGCGGAAGGCGTACTGTTTACTTTTACTGTTGCTATTTTTGCATAACATAGCTGTAATTCTTTATTTAGACGGAGCTGTCAGTTTGAAGCAATACGCAACAGTTGTTTTTATAAAATACAGGGCTTTCTGTTTTATCTGACTGGAGTTCAAAGCAATCGTGTTAAAGAATGTGGGACCCACTGTGACTGAGTGTCATAAAAATTGTTTGAACTTTGATTGTGGAATTATTTTAAAATGCCACAGAATTTTAAGAAATCATTAATTTATACTAAACTATAAATAGTAGATGAAGCTGAATTGGAAGACTCTCCGATGAAAGTGACATTCAAAAGCAAGCATATGTCAGTTCAAATAATTAAATCATCAAATCATTCCAACGCGTTAAACAAGTAGCCTTTGGTATAGATATTAGTATTTATGTTTAACACAAGAAGGCAAATACGGAGTCTATTGCATAGACGTAGGATTTAAGATTTACTCAGGTAAATGTTTGTATGCATGGGGTGTAATACATTTTATATGTGTTTGATTGAAAAATGCAATGCCTGTCCATATATGTTCAGTTTTTTAACAGTTTTTGAAAACTCGAGACTACATCACTCTAGTTTTTCCATGCCGACCATAACAAACAATTTACTTCATTAATCGGTCAGTCGTTTATAATGCAGGAATTAAAATCAAAAAGTTGCAATTTAGTTTTGTAACACACAGAGCATGATGTAATTTTTTACAAGTCAAAGTTTCAGCGATCTCATCACCTAGTCACTTCCACTCGGGTTAGAAATCGTCACAAACTTTACTTGTAGCTTCCGATAAAAGGCAAAGATGAATTCAAAGCAGACATAACTCGATGTTTAGAACGTAATTACAGTTTTTATTTTATGACAATATTTCACGTTATCAAAACTATTAGCCGGACCTCGTGACCGATCGAACCATGGAGACGATGAAAAATATAGGGTAGATACGCTAGTGTGTCACATGTTTCAAGTAAAATAGTTAATTTACCATGCTTTTTTTTTTTAACTTCATTTATATTTTGTGTATGTATAAGTTAATATCTATGTCAAATCATAAAATTTGATACGATTGTATTGAACTTTCACCATAAAGATAAATTTATGTCTTTATAATGTTGAAGCACTTCCTGTGTTTGATTCTGCCTGAATATGCACGCGTGAATGCATGTGTGCATATGAATACTTAAAACGCATCTTATCAGTTTATTCAATACATAAAGATATGGTTATAATTAAGATAGGGTTATAATTGAAAATAACGTAAATAGAATTAAATATTCTTCATTAGCTTCTTTTGTAAGACTGCTTCCCTTCTCAAGACGACGATGACGGCAATGACGAAAACGATAATGGTGAGAAAACTAAAGATGATAACTATGATACTGCTCTTTTATTGGCTTATATAATCATTTCGAAATTTAATTCAAAATTTAATATGTGTAAGCATTTGGGGGCGTGTTGTTGAAGGATCAGTCTACATGCTTGTTTCGGACACGTGCAATATTATGTTTCATCTCTCTCGCTTTGAAGCCTACCAGACATTATTTTAAACTTTTGGACATAATCATAGCCTTAAAATTTGAAGAAAAGAAAACTTCACTTACGTTAGATGCGTTCTATTATAGATAGCTAATAGTAATAGACTATACACAGTAACCATAAAATAACATTGTTTTATGTCAACCCAAGACTATGACATCTTTCTCATTCTAACACAAAACTAAAGTTGTTAAGAAGGAAGACAGCCACAATGCTACATATTTGGATCTTGTTTGGAGTTGATATTCAGTTCCTTGCAATTCCCATACAGTCTCTGGAGATAGGCCTATTGTGATGTACATACCAATATAGACTCATGTAATAGTTGCAAAAATTAGATTTCATTGAATTAAACAAGATTAACTGAAATGAGGCGGCACAGCTGCATGAAATCACAGAAACTATGCCATAACCACATTTGCTAGATATGTCCATGGCAACAAGCCACTAAGCATATAGTTGCAGTCATATATTTGTCATAGGCCATGTATACGTCAGTCACTCCATCCAAACTTTAGTTCTCACCATGCAACCATTGTTATTAACCACCAAATCTAATATGATTCATGAACCCATTCAAGTTCATTCAACATTTCCTCATATGATCAAAACTACCAAAAACTCGCATGAAAAGGGATACAGAACAGACCAAGCCAAGATTAGGCCACCATGTTACACGCTTTCACTTTTATATAGTCTTCCGATACCGCTGGCCATTCTGCCAGTAATGGTTAGTATAATAACAGTTGGTGGGGAAAAATCTTGCTATAGTCTGGACCTTGTCTTTTGGTGGATGAATCGCTACGGTGGTAGAGATCAGTGTCCAACGAACAATAGTAAATACGCATATACACGATTAACCTCTACAACATTTATCAAACTGCATGGATATAATTAATAATGTCTCACAGCCCCGAATACGTTAATTATATTCCTGGGCAGATAAAATAGATTGCCATGTGTCCAAATTACGCAGAATATTAAAATAAAATCGTAGTTTATATAGTTTTGAAACAATCTTAAGTCTTGTCATTCAGCATTATAGGCTTTTTCAGCCCTGGTGAAAATGACTTTACGGAAAAGGATGAAAACACGGTTCCTCGGATCGTCCTTAGAGTACATGAACAGAGTACACTTCTGCCCTGCTCTGTGACCTTCAACTGACCATCCATTCGACCCAGAATCAAACACAAAATCTGTTCACTATGCTACATTTCACTGACTGGTTCCAGTCTAATATACTTGTATGACCTCACTAGAAACTTAAGCTCCTCTTCCGACACTTGCATTGTTATTGTTTCCACTGTTTAAACGAAGTCATCCGGACAACGTTCTTTTGCGGACCAGGCCCCAGCTACGTGAAGCGAATTACAAATAGATATCAGATATAAGGAGACCTCGATCTCATTCAAGTATGCTCTTAAAAATAACCTGTTTCAACTACAAGAACAGACTTAAAGGTTTTAATAATGTTTACTTAGTTATTGTCAGCATATATTTGTTTTGTAATTTCATGGTGTATGTTGTTGTAATATTGTTGTAAATGTTTTGTGTGTTATCTAATATTGCAAAGAGTATAGGTCTTCTAAACATTAGGCTCTTTACCAAATCCATATTATTATTATCATTAAATTTACACCTCACTTTGAATCTGTCAGATCCACATTCATTTTGTATTACGACGGAACAGAAAGAAAATGTATGGTGACAGATTTATGCCAACCACTTTCCGCTTATCCACCTCAACAGGGCGATGTATTCATTCAAATATGTTGACATAGTTATAAGTAAGTTCTCTTAAGACGAGAAATAAGCCAGCCATTGATAAATTTAAGTTGACACGTCCATTAATGTCGACATAATAGGAAGACAATTTGGCCCATATCCGTGTTTAATGCCCACTTGTGCTATCTTTGATTGTATACCTATACAATGTGTACATACTTAAGTAATTGTATACATGTAAAAATACTAAATTAGTGTCATCTTCCAAAAGCGGGTACTGGTGAGATAGTATAGTTGGTTAGGATACAACGGTTGTAGTCTAATTCATATATATGTTCAACTGCACAGAAAGTTTGGCAGCCAAGTGTTGGGCTCAAGAAAGCATTATGCTTCATAGGCATGTATACTTGCCTTAGTAATGCATTCAAAACTCTTAACACATGCCTTACGAGAGATAGACTGCCCAACAGATATTATAATATTGATTTTAAATAAAGCTTATACATAATATTTTTCTGACAGAACGATGTAACATACGATTACCCTGTGTAGTAAAGATATGATATACCGTTACCCTGTGTGGTAAAGATATGATATAAATTTAACCTGTTTAGTTTTACTTCATTAAAATTGTGTTATATTTACAAAACGTTGAAGTTCTATGTCAAAACTGATCCATGAACCATATTACGCCACGCATATGTATTACATAATTATTTTCACTATTGGCATTAGTATTCATCCGTATTTTTCTTTGTTTTTGAAAGAATCTTTCTTTGTTTAAACTATTAAACATAACATGTAATGTTTAATAAGTTTAACAGTGTCTATCTCAAACGTAGTCATGCATTTATTCACTCTTTTAAGAAACTATTCCAGATAAGAAAATAGTTACTATGTTTGATCGAAGCGGAAAAAATATATATATTTTTTTCCATGTGGTCTCAAAATTAATCATTTTTCTGATCCACATTATCTTAATGAAACCACGAACAACAACCAGTTTAAGGTTGCCCTCCTGATAATCTTTAACAAAAGCCTTTCTTTAATTTTGTGTCTTGCCCGAGTCCATAATGGGTGAATGAACTTTGGTGATGTCAAACGAAACTGTAATTTTACTAAAAGAAGGTATTGATCATTTTGACCACTGCCGAAGTAAATTTTTAACTTCTCTAATTTTGTTATTATCGTTTAATTTAGCCATATTGTTTGGCTCCGCAGAAAATAGCATGCCTAGGTAGATAAATTCAGATAATTCCCAGTATTAATTGTATTTAAATCCCAATATTAATTGTATCTAAATCCCAATAATAATTGTATTTAAATCTCAATATTAATTGTATTTAAATCCCAATATTAATGGTATTATGAGTAAACATTTAATATTACTACCTGTTCTACATCTAATCCCAGACTGTTTTATTATTTTTTTCAATATTTATAATAAGACCTTAAACTTTTAGGGTATTGATCAATGAGATATGGTGATAGTTTCAGAGACCTGTCTCAATCATCAACAGTGAGTGCGCTGTCATCTACATACTGTAAGTTATTTTCTATTATGTTTTGCTTGTTTGGGATTCCATTGATATATAACGTGTTCCTTATAATACATGCTGATATATCAGCACATATAACGACACTATATAAGGAGAGGGAATTGCCGTAGTCTACAGCCCCTTTTTACAATAATGCATTAATACTTTAGCAAATCATCTTTCTCCACTCTTTTCAATTTTCACCGCATTTAAATAGTCTAATACGTTGGCAATGCAACAAAATCAAGCGATTCTTAAACATAAATCAATATAAGAAGAGCACTGCGTTGTATTTTTTTTCTAGAAAACATATGATCACTTAAGGTAGGAGTGGTTTCCCCAATCTTCCGTTGGTGAAATCAGTTTATGCATTATTGATAATTAACTGAAAATATGTTATAATTTATTTGAAGAAATAGCTGGTGCAATTGTGTAATATAAATTATGTATAGAAATGGGTCCCCGTTCCTTCCATTATTGTTTTTCTTTATAATCTTTTGGAAGCACGTTAGTGCACCTGACGTTTTCTTGATGATATCTTCCATGCATTAAATGCAAAATTAATTGTCCTAAACGCCTAAAAGTGTGAAGCTCTAAATTATGTTGCATATTTGTCATTGTTTCCTAAAACTTGCCTTCATGCTTTCTTATCATTACTTCAGCCATCAGCAGTGGAATAGAAATGACTGAATCGGTAATCCAGGGGTATGGACATGGCCCTATTTAAATGCAATGCCTTTCAATTCTGTCTGATCTTGCGTGATAAATATTGTCCAAAGAGGTGATCTATTTTGATACGCTAAGCTGCATTAATACTTCTGAAATACTGAATCGTTGAATTAAGATTATGTACTCCTAATGAAGCGGATAATTCCGAGAAAATAACAAAGGGGACGAGACAAGTGAACACCTTATTCAAATACGTTATGAATAGGACTCTAGCAGAATGACTCTAATTATGTCGTCCAGGACTGGCGCTGGTCATTTGTTCTGTTTGTATTTAGGCGTAATCAAAGTGTGTCCCAATAATGACATTTTCTTTAAGTTCGCTAACGAGATCAACGAGAAGACACATTGGATACTAATCTTATCTGCCTGTAATATAGGCTACAAAGAAATGTATTTATTCCTTCTGTGGACTTTTATTCTTAATGGCAGTGCAACATTTGAGTTCACAGAAACGTCGTATTCTGTGTCGTTTAGTAACCCAAGAGATGGACAACAGAATCTCTCATGACTGCTGAGTAGCAACTCTAGTTGTGTAAAAAATTTAAATATGAAGAATTAAAACAAGTGTTCTGATTATGTATGTTGTTCTCCAAAGCCTAGACATGCAATTCAGTTTCATTTCTTCATTTATAAGGTCATTTTATTCGCACGATCTGCTGAAATAATGTTATATAGTTCTTGAATTTGTCATTCTCACTGTATAATGGAAGACCGATTTATTGAGGTTCGTTTAGATTTTGACAGCCTAGATCGTTAAGATACATATTACTATTGCTACGAGAATGTGAAATCCGCCTTGATCCAAAGCACGAAATAAAAGAATGCAAGAGGCACCTTGATCTAACACGGTATACAAAAATGTGAAGGTCACCTTGATCTAAAGCACGGTATGGAAGAACGTGAAAATCAGCTTGATCTAAAGCAAGATATACAAGATTGCGTGATCTAAGGCACGGTATGCAAAATTGCGAAAGCCACCGTGATCTAAAAAGCACAGTATACAAGAATACGAAAGTCACCTTGATTTAAAGCATGGTATATTGTTACGTTTCGGTTCGTTTAAAGTAACATAAAGAAAAGAGTGACTACAACAAGCTTTGTAAATTTTAACAAAAATAATTTATTTCCCTAGAAAACACGGTGAAAAGGTAAAAATATGAAACAAGACTTACGATTTACGAAGAAGATCCAAAAATTTGTCCTAAAATTGTGAAAAACACATAAGTTCTGTGAATAAAGTTCTAAATTGAAGTCTGAATCTCAATTCCGTTCCAAGATGGCGGATGAAGACGTCAGACGAAGGTTTTACACAAGTGTCCAGAATTTTCACTGTGAATCACAATTTGTACTGTCCTGTTCCAATTTAGAATTAATTTCAGCAAATGTCTTTGTCCAAAGCCAGTTGTGTAGTTCTCCAGGTTAAATAATTATTATTTAACAGGTAGACGAAGTACAGCTATCATCAATAACAAAACACATGCTGTTCAACATACGTACGAACGAAAACTCTTTCCAGCACAAATGAATACCCTCTTCTTAAGGTATTTAGAAACTCTATAAGATGTTATGATGTGACTCTCTAAGATGTTAATATATGACTCTAGACTAGTTCGCAGGTACCTGAGTATTTTAAAGCAAACTAATACGTCATTTCATGTACACGCATGAAGAAATCATGCGATTTCGAAATCTCGCCACCGCAGTATAGAATGTCAACAAGTATTATTAGAAATGACCGTGGTCACAACCAATCATTTACATAGCTATTTCCGACTGTTTACTTAATATGGCAAAAGTCATTAAAAAAATCGTGCTTACGCGAGTCACATTTACGTTCTAAATAAACACGATGTTTCTAACAAAATATCAGACCCTGCGAACATAATCATCATCATAATAATAATTATATTTAATGATATAAAAATGAAATAAAAAGAATTAGAAAGAATTCGAATTTTAACACACATGTAATTTAACTACAGGATCGTAACAATATAAAAATGCGAAAGTCACCTTGATCTAATGAAAGGTATAAACAATGTGAAAGTCACCTTGATCTTAAAGTACGGTGTTCAAAATTCGAAAGTCCACTTGATCTAAAACACGTTGTACAAGAACGTGAAAGTCACCGTAATCTAAAGCACAGACTGCAGAACTGATAATATGTCATGGGGTTTTGCGGGATGTTTAGGTGCCTATATTCAGACAGTTCAGTGCATTATATGTGTGGCAACTGAATGATGTTTTCAAACATAAATGTCGGACGATTGTTAGGATCGAACTAAAGTACAGAATGAAGGTCATTAAGTATCAATATCAGCAGCTTTAGCGTGCGTCGTCAGGTCACCACAACTCATCGTGAAATAAACGTTTTGGTAAGTAAATGGATTGTTTGTTAAAGAATAACATAGACCTTCTCTCATATCCTGAACTATTAATTGAATGAATTTTCTAGTGATCTAAACTAGGTCGACAATCTGTGTGGTGAACCTTGGGAAACAATTCAAGAGGCGTGTATCTGAAACTAATAGTGTTTAAGGAGTTCCCCATTAAGAACACAATATAAACATCAGCCTTTCCATTTTGATTAAAATTCACTAAGATCAAAATATACGACTGATATACGAGAACACAGTGAACTTTCCCCCATTTTCAATTTTAAATTGTATACTTGCGGAACAAGTGTATATCCCTGACAACTGTCAAGAGCAATTTGTGCTGAATCGTCATCGTTTGTAAATCAGCATACTAACCTTTATTATTTTGACAGCCGAGCTGCAATCATAACATTTTCTATCCTTTGCCATAGTAGCTTACAAAATCAAGACGAAAAGCAATGTATCGCATTACCCATATTGTATGCATTAGATTTTTAGTATGATTGTGAATTAGATTTACTTACATGGTCAGCCGACTTACCATTGCACGTGGAAAGTGGCGGCGGTCGGAGCTCACTTATCTCGTGTTTTCCGTCTGTGTTTTCCACTTTGTGCAAGTCTACCGAACATTAAGCTCGACATAGGGACATTGGATTGATACTTTGTAGAGAAGCAATATTCTCTAGTATATCAATATTTGAGTTGCACTGGTATATAATAAGTACAATCCTTTCTTTTGTCAGTATCTGAGAATCAATAGTGAGTTACGTTAACCACCTGAGAGAGGTTAGTGTGCGCTGATTTTATAACCTCCTTTAAGGAAACGGTCGGCGCTTGTTCTTGCTTTCCGGACGAGAGAGTCATTGCGGATATGTTCCGTATGTTTCAGATGATACTTCGGAGCGCCTCCCTCAACGAATCGATCGAAGAGTTATGTGTTGGTTCCTGACTGACTTCAACCTCTTTTTGGAAATGAAACTAGTTTGTGTTATTAGGACAATTGATCCGTCGGGACGGAACTGCACGTAGTTCCGATCCACGAAGAGAGAATGTAGCTCACTTACTCTGCATGCTGAGAAAAGACTTATCAGAAAGTAAATCTTATATTATACCTGATTGATGGATGTATATGACAGGGGCTTGAACAAGGATGAATTACGCCATGTCAACAACCAGGGACGATTCCATTTTGAGAATAACGTGAGTGAGAGTAGCCTGGATATATCAGAATTGGACATCAAGTCAGAAAGATCCTTGTTATGTCCGATATCGTCTCGTCCTTGATGTCGGAACGTGTCCGAGATCATGGACCGATATCCCTTTGCAGTGATGGGGGCTAACTTCTTTCCTTCAAAGATAACGAGAAAGACGTTGTCCAGCTTAGCTATGGAGGCAAAGAGTGACGTGACAACATTTATGTGACACCAGACGTTAAAACACCCCATTTCATATAGTATGCCTTCAGAGTAGAGGGCCTACAATGTGCTGCGATCCTCTCCACAACTGAAGATCCAAATTCCTTTTTGCGCAAGGCGTCCCTGACAATAGCCAAGCGTGAAGGAGAGTTTCTCTAGACATGGATGAATTAGAGGCAATATGGGTTGTCTGAGCAAAGAGGGGGTCGTCATGACCTTTCTGGGTATGTCTGTCGCCATGGAGATCAGAGTGTCTATCCAGGATTTTGTCCCATCAAACTAGGGTGATCAAGACTATGAAGTAGTTAGTGTCCCTCGCTTTCCGGACCTCCCCCTGCGGGTCCGGGGTTGTAGAATTGGCCCGACGTGCCTCGCTACGTGTCGTAAGAGGCGACTAAGTAGAGGCAACCTGTTTGCCGTAGGTTACGACCAGTGTCGGAGGAGGAAAGGATCCTGGTAGTTGAGCAGAGGCTTTCCGATACAATACACTACTTTGGCCTGTTCTTCTTCTAGACGGATGGTAGGGATGGGCCCGGTCTCGACAAATCGGCTGGTCACGCTGAGCCCTAGGAGGTCTTTATTTACTCGCTCACTTTCTTTATCTTACTTGTTGTATCTCTCTTGATACCACCATTGCCCCTACATTTTATCCTTTAACTTTCCCTTTCCCAAGTCTTAGAAGATTTCCTAGAAGGCAGTGGCTCAACGGGTCAATCGGGAGGTAATTTTGCCGACTGAGTATGCCTTACGAGATGAATCAGAAGGTGATTTTACCTACTGAGTATAACATCTGTATATCACTGGCACTTGAAAAGTGTCCCCTTGTTGGGCTCCTTGGTGGGCGGGGAGCACACGTGCTGCAGTTTAAACACACCAACATGGATATTTCCAAAAAAATTTAACTCAAACGTACCAAAACTGGATCTGACTCAGATGACGAACCATGTGGTGTGGTTTCATTTCCACGCTTCATGGTTATACAATCTAAAGACGATTCAAAACCGCTTTCCTCACTCTCTCCGCTTGTTATTGAAAAGACAATTATGGGATTGACTGGTACACCAAAAAGTGTTAAAAAGTTGAAATCGGGCTGCCTACTTGTTGAATGTGAGCAACGGGGTCAGACAGAGAATATCCGGAAAATGAAAACATTCTTCGATATTCCGGTAACCTCATTCGCTCACACACCACTCAATTCGTCCAAAGGCGTGATTCGCTGTCGGGACTTTGCTGGAGTAAGCGACAAGGATATCATTGAAGGGATGAAAAACGAAGGTGTCACTGCGGTTCGCAGAATACGAATTAAACGTAACAACAATCCGCAAGACACCAACACATTTGTACTCACCTTCAACAAACCAACAGTACCAGAGTGGTCAAAGTTGACTTTTTGCAAGTGAAGGTTGAAATTTACATACCTAACCTTCTAAGATGCTATAAATGTCAGAAATATGGCCATCACGAAGACCGATGCTCAAAAAGCCAAATATGTGGCCGATGCGGACACCATTCTCATCAGGAATCTGAGTGTAGAGCAACTCCGCATTGTATCAACTGTGGAAAGGAGCACCACGCCAATTCCAAGGATTGTGATACCTGGAAACAGGAGAAAGAAATACAGAGGGTAAAATACACAGCTAACATTCCCTATCCAGAGGCCAGAAAGCTTGTACAGGCAAAAACATCCAATCCTGTTCCATCCTTCTCCACTGTAGTTAAAAACGATCCCAAAGCAATGAAGGACGTTCAAACACAGACAGATCCACCCGAGTCAACATCAAGCTCTAACACCCCCCACCCCCCCATTACCAAGCATAAAAACACAGCATCTATCCAAACAACTTTAATAACACCCCACCACCGAAATCACCAAAGAATAAAAACAGATCTCAAGGAAATAGGCAGCAATATGGTTCAGATGACCCCATCAAACTCTATAATAGGTTTGGAGACATTGAGAGCACTGATGCAGAAGAAACTGCTCCATGTTCTCAAAGTAGCTCCAGACCTACCAAAAAATCATCTCTGTATTTCCTCCAGAAAAATAACCACACAGATTGTCTCTGCGAAAAGTTTAACCTAGCTTCATAATCTCCACTTTAAATTTATAATGAAGAACACCATCATACAATGGAACTGTCGAGGGCTCAAAGCCAATTACAATGATATTCTTCTGCTTTTAAACGAATATGATCCTGCAATACTATGCCTTAAGGAAACTTTTTAAAAAGATACGGATAGCATCACACTTAAAAACTACTCCCTGTTTAACACCTACTTTCAGAATGTTGACAGGGCCTCGGGAGGAGTTTCTATTGCTGTGAACAATACAGCCCCACATAACGTCATCCCTTTAGACACAAATTTGCAAGCCATTGCTGTGAGTGTCACTCTACATCGAGTGATTACCTTTTGTTCTATTTACATACCAGCAAACACCAACCTATTACCAAATGAATTAGACACGCTTGTTCAACAACTTCCTGCGCCATTTGTTTTACTCGGTGATTTTAATCCCCATAACATTTTATGGGGATCAAACTACATAAGCGACAGGGGCAAAAAGGTTGAAGATTTCATTACTAGACACGACTTGAGTCTATATAACACCAAATCTCCAACGTACTTACACCCAGGAACGGGTACATACACGTGTATTGACTTGAAAATTTGTTCTTCTTCGCAACCTTTGGATTATAATTGGAAGGTCACTGGTGACCTTTACAGCAGTGATCACTTTCCAGTCTCCCTTGAAAATGTTAACTCTACAATTGATGACGCAGTTCCACAGTGGAACTTGAAGAAACCCGACTGGGACAAGTTTGAAACACTTTGTACAACTAGGCTTAACAGGGATACGGTTCTAAAAGACAATGACGCTTTTCGATATTTTACCACTGTTTTGATTGACATTAACGAACTGTAAAAGAACCCCAAAACCGTGGTTCATCAAAGAATGTAAAGAAGCCATTAGACAAAGCCGAGAAGCACTGAAAAAATTTAATAATCGTCCAACGCCCTAAAATTTAACTAAGTACCGTCTTGTTCGGGTCAAAGCTAGCTGCACGATTAAAGAAAGTAAAAGAGTATCATGGGAAAAATATGTTTCAACTTTAAATTCTCGTTCCTCTATAAAGAAAGTTTGGGACACGATCCGCAAAATAAATGGAATGGGAAAACAATTCTTTCCGACACCTGAAACTAAATAACAGCAATTTCAATTCCAAACATGAAATAGTTAATATACTTGCTGGTTGTTTCTCTAAAAATTCCTCATCGTCTAATTATTCAGAAGCTTTCCGAAGATTAAAAGCTCAGAAAGGAAAAGACACGGTTGAAAATCACATCGAATAACTCAGAAAGTTATAATCAACCGTTTTCACTTTTGGAGCGTATGGAATCTTTGAATAAGACCCATGATATATCCACTAGGCCTGACAATATACATTACCAGTTTGTAAAACACCTTCCAGAACCATCATTAACAGTTCTTCTGGACATCTTCAATGATTTTTGGATTACTGGTAATGTACCAAAAATTTTGAAAGAAGCAACAGTAATACCAGTTTCCAAACCAGGTAAAGATAGCGCAGATCCTACTAACTATAGACCCATAACACTGACGAGCTGCGTGTGCAAAACAATGGAATGAATGATCAATTCTCGGCTTGTATGGCATTTGGGAAAAAACAATTTAATATCTCCATTCCAAAGTGCCTTTCGTTATGGTCGTAGCACCAATGATCACCTGGTTAGACTGGAAACGTTTATTCGCGACGCTTTTATCAAGAAGGAACATTTAGTAGCAGTTTTCTTTGACTTAGAAAAGGCCTATGACACGACATGAAAGTACGGAATACTAAATGACCTGCACGATCTGGGTCTAAAAGGCCATCTGCCATCTTTCATATCAAACTTTCTCTCAGACAGAGAATTCAAGGTACGAGTGGGCTCCACCCTCTCTGATATGCACGTGCAAGAGATGGGTGTATCCCAGGGCAGTATTTTATCTGTGACGCTTTTCAACATTAAAATCAATAGCATCACCAAGTGTCTGGCTCCTGGTGTGGGTTGCTCCTTATACGTTGATGACTTTCTAATATGTTATAGATAAAAGCACATGCATACATTTGAAAGACAACTACAGCAAAATATCAAAAAGATTCAAAATTGGGCCAATACTAACGGTTTCAAATTCTCGAAATCAAAAACAGTATCTATGAATTTCTGTCAGTTACGAAGAGATCATGATGAACATAAACTCACGCTGGACGGAACACCTATTCCAGTTGCTGAGGAAACAAAGTTTTTAGATATTATCTTCGACAGAAAATTGACTTTTATTCCACACCTGAAGAATTTGAAAGGTAAATGCTTGAAATCTCTAGATCTACTTAAAGTAGCAGCGCAAACTAATTGGGGTGCTGATAGAAAAGTCATCCTCAGTTTATATAGAATGTTTATTCGCTCCAAATTAGACTATGGTTGCGTCGTTTATGGTTCAGCTAGGAAGTCCTATTTGAAGATGCTTGACCCAATTCATCATCAATGAATAAAACTCGCTCTGGGAGCATTTAAGACATCCCCGTGTGAAAGCCTACTTGTTGAAACGAACGAACCACCTTTATTACATCGTAGAGAAATGCTTTCCAAACAGTATGCTCTCAAATTAAGATCTAACCCTCTGAATCCTGCTTTTTCGGCTGTTTTTTCAACCCAAATTCAAAACCTTATATGAAAATAAACCAAACGCCACACCTACCTTTGGCATTAGAATATTACCATGCCTTGACAGTACCGAAATTGATGTTTCAAATATTCAGAAAACGTCCGTCTCCGAAACAACTACTTCAATAACCAGATGTAGTTTTTGCGTTACACGATGAAAAAATATCGGAGACAAACCCTTCCATCTTCCACAACTCTTATCATGAACTCCTCACCCAATTTGAAAACTACACAAGCATTTATACTGATGGATGAAAAGATGAGGAAAAGGCTGCTGCAGCCTTCGTTAGTGGAAAACACAAAACAAAAGTTCACTTGCCAAATGGTACATCAGTTTTTTCAGCCGAAATCAGAGCAATAGACCTTGCTTTGCAATATATTGAAAACAAACGTATTTTAAACAGCAGCATCTTCTCCGACTCACTATCAATACTTCCGTCACTACATCATAGAAAACTGGAGAACCCATTATTAGCCAATATTCTCCTTAAACATACTAAGCTGAGTACCTCCCACAATATAGTATACTGTTGGTTACCCAGCCATATTGGCATTAAAGGTAATGAAAAGCAGACTGCGCTGCTATCACTAGAACCATCTGATTTTAAAATAACTTATACTGATTTTAAACCTAGTATCAAAGAATGTTTACGTTAGAAATGGCAGGCATCATGGAATGATGCCGTGAATAACAAACTTTATGCCATCAAGCCAACCCTAGGAGAATCGACTCCTTCTTACAGAGCCGTCCGTAGCAAGAATTCGAATTGGTCATACTTATTTAACCCACTCCCACATACTAAAAGGAGAACACCCACCAGAGTGCATTTCTTGCAATGAACCATTCACCGTTAAGCACTTTATGTTGGAGTGTTTCGTCCTCCAACCTACGCGTGATCAATATTACAATGTGCATGACCTTAGGGAGCTCCTTGATACAGTGAGCGTGTCTTGTATCATAGAATTCCTGAAGGAAGTAAACATTTATTATAAGTTATAGCTTTTATGATCGGGAAGCTTTATTTATTTATCACCGTCACCATCTTATCGTTTTACTTTCAACTGTTTGATTTCGTATCGCTGGTCGATAGGAGACCTTTTACCACTTTTAAATGATCAAAGATATAACCTTTTGTATGGCGCTAAGTAGCCTAACAGTGCTGGTGGGACGTAAATATTAAATCAACCAAGCAACTAACCAACTTTCCAGACTACTTTTTCTATCAGGACTGGTGGAAGGAAATCATCGACCCACATTCCCTCCAAGCTGACCGATAGAGCACCGACGAAGATGGGGGACAATTTGGTGATCCACCTTGTCACGAAACGTTTTATCATCAGGCGGCCCCATATGGCTCAAACGCGATGGAATATGGAAAGATGGAGAGATCAGTTAGTGTGCAGTAGTTTTCCTCTCCTCGACAATGAGTTGGCTAAAACGGTCAGCCGGCATACGAGTTTAAAATATCGAATAGGTTGGGTGGTTTTTTAATTCTTCACCTCTTCACGATTCCAAAAACTCATTCAGTCTATTCCACTGACAAAGATGAGGGCATTGATTTCCAATATAGTTTGCTTACCTATAACACTGACACTTATTTCCTCAGTTGGTATACTTGATATGCATGCAACATAACATAAGGTAATCGAGTTAATCGAGTGTGTATAATTGTCTCAAGTGAATAACCATATAATGGGCTTATACAAATTCCCATGACATAAGCTGCGTAATGCAAATCAACATAGACTTTGTCGATTAGGTTTCTCTGATGGGAATGCTACGGTAGTATAGGTATGGTTTACTAATAGTTGGCTTAGAAATCTCTCTCTCTCTCTCTCTCTCTCTCTCTCTCTCTCTCTCTCTCTCTGATACAGAATTGGCGCTGTGAACACACTGCAGCTTCAGGAGAGCATTCGACGTGGGGCCAGCGTACTTAGAATGAAAACGTGTTATAAATTGACGTGACTTGCAAAAAATGTGATTGCAACGGTGGTACTGATCATGCTGTTTCAAATGTTTCTACTGCTAATTATAGCAAAAACAACATAATTGTTTCGATGCACATTCTGTATGCTACAGACGTTATTTGTTCGTTTATTTTGATATCTGTGCAATCACTGCAAACATTCTAGGGCCTGCATTCGCCGTTTCTTTCTCATGGTAATAGTAGCATGTATATTTTTGTTAAGTAGACATTTATTATAAACATGTTCAGTCTGGCAACACATAATACGGAGTTGATTACTTGCTTATGGAAGCAGAATAAACAGCAATCTGCTCAAGAAAGAGAGTTGTAATTATTATTTGTCTTCAAGGCATTTTTAGTACAGTCAATGGAGCATCTTTGGGCAACTATCAATGGAGTATAAGAAAGAGTTCTTTTCAGATGGATGGCCAAAAAGATATACTTGTTGTTAAACAATGGTATGCATTTCATTCGTAATCGTTGACGTGAATTTTACTGCACGTGAAATCTCATATGTACAAGACGAAAACTATATATATATATATATATATATATATATATATATATATATATATATATATATATATATATATATGCTTCACTAGTGGATATATGTGAATGAAATTTAATTTCTCTCATTCACATGATGGGAATGTTAATATTTAATTTAGTATTTATGAATTATAAATAAGAAAACAATTATTACTTTCTTAAAATAAAACCACCAGTGTTAGAATGTAACTGGGCCCTTATTTCCAGGTTTGGAAGTGATAGAACTAAATCAGACATATCCAGAGTATGTTGCATTATATTCATATCTGACAGAGACAAATGGCTAAAGATAAAATGACTACCTACACACCATACCCTGTGAGACATTGAAAAAGCAGTTATGTAGGACGTTATCTACAAATTATGTGAAATTTATGTAAGAAGTAATTTTTTTTGTCCCTAAAGATTTTGTTTTTGAATGTATTAACACGATATAGAAACTACACTGGGGTTCGAGTTTTTTCTTACTATTTTTGGTCCCACTATTTGTGTATTTATGCAGTATTTTATGTCATTAAATGTAATGCTTGGTTTATTAATCTGTTTCCATGGAGAGAATAGTCTGAGTAAAATCAAATGAGTTCTCTATCCGTGTGGCGTTAATGAGATTAGTCCTAATAGCAACCTGAAGCAATTTATGTTTCTAATCAGATGCTTAAATTTAACATGGCATTACCCTATTTAAATCATCCTACAAATGATTATAAAAAATAATTACGAAAGTAATTTTGTCTGCTTTAAAACTACCAAAATTTTGGATCTGTTTGTCAGATCCGGAATGAAACGTCCAATCTTTCCATCGGCCACCGTTATTATCCTTTGAAGAAGGCACTTTATATTACCTGCTTCAGCACTATTTAACATTCAAATATTTCTGTGCCATAAAACACCAATGCCAAACCGACTGCACGTGAAATCTCATACGTACAAGACGAAAACTATATATATAGTGAATACGGAATACTCATGACTGTTTGAAGACAGTTGATAGTATGTGAGACTAGTAAGCTGTTTCAGGTCAGTTGATAGTGAATATGGAAGACTATTAAGATGTGTTAGATCAGATAATAGTGAATATGGAAGGCTCACAAGATGTTTTATCCCAGTTAATAGTGAATCCAGAAGACTCGTAAGCTGCTTCAGGTCAGTTAATAATAAATATGGAAGACTCGTTAGCTATTTAGGTCAAACAATTGTGAATACGGAATGCTAATAGGTTGTTTTATGGTAGTTAATAGTGAATATGGAAGAATCGTAAGTTGTTTTTAGGACTGTTGCTATTGAATATGGAAAACTAGCAAGCTGTTTTATGCCATTTAAAAGTGAATATGGAAGATTAACAAGTTGTTTCATGTCACTTAATAGTGAATATGGAAGACATATAAGAGGTTTTAAGACAGCTGATAGTGAATATGGCAGTCTAGTAAGCTGCGTTAGATCAGATAATAGTAAATATGGAAAATTCACAAGGTGTTTTATCCCCGTTAATATTGAATCCTCAAGACTCGTAAGCTGTTTCAGCTCAGTTGATAGCGAATATGGAAGACTCGTTAGCTGTTTTAGGTCAACTAATAGTGAAAACGGAACACTCGTGAGCTCTTTACGCCAGTTAGTAATGAAAATGGAAGAATCATAAGCTGTTTTAAGACAGTTATTATTGAATATGTAAGACTCTTAAACTGTTTTAGACAGTTAATATTGAGTATGGAAGACACATAAAGCTGTTTTAGGTCAGTTACTAGTGAAAATGGGAGACTCATTGGTTGTTTTAGGTCAGTTAGACGTGAATATGGAAGACCCATAAGGAGTTTAATGTCAGTTTATGTTAAATATGGAAGAATAAGGTCATTATTTTCCGATTCGTTTGAAAAAAGCGAGTATTTGTTCCTGCCTTTTTATAATTGTATTGTGTACGTTATATAGTATGTTGAGCTGAAGAATATATGAATGAACCATTTATCTATAGAACACGCCATGGAGATTTCACATATAGTATGAATTCCTTTGTATATATGCATGCGTTTGTGATCTCTATATGTAAGTGTATGAGAATAAATACGTTTTTTTTATTTCTATATGTAATTTTATGAGAATATGTATGCGTTTGTGGTTTCTATTTGTAATTATGTGAGAATATGTATGACTTTGGGATTTTTTATATATATAACTGTAATAGTGTCTGTACTATTTCTCTCCGTTGTTAGTACTCTCCTAAAGGAAGAAATACATATAGATTGGAATGATCCTGCCTTCATGTACCTGTGTTAGTATACCGACGCATGCGCAAGCGTAATTTTGCTGCTTTTAAGTCAGTTTTCAAAGCTAGGAACGTAAATGAGCATGCTTGCATAGAAAAATGTAGATCAGTAATCTGATTGGGTTAGAGGGTGTAGTATTGGAAATGATAAATAAATGAATATTTAAGAAAAATGTAAGGATTATGACGTTGTCTTGCAGCTGGGGATTTCCTTTTCCAATATTGATATGCTCTATTTTTACAAGAATCAGATTTGCTCGTATCGATGAAGTAGGAAGACTTACAATTGTCACGTTGTAAGGACCATCTATGTATAAATTAATATAATGCCCTTCTTTACGGACTTACTAATAGATTTTCCTTTATATCTTCCATTTTGATACTGATAATGAACATGAGAACCACGAGGATGTCACACTTCTAATATTACATCGGTATAAGCTAGTACTATTTTCTCATAAATTCTAATCGTGATCCTTTGTTATGTTTTCGAAGAAATAAAGTATAGGTGAACTTTTATTGCGATATTGGAAAAAGTTAGTAATTATTTTTAATCTTCATTTTTATCCAATCATGACAATCTGGATATTAGTCATTTCCATTTTTTCGTTTCTGTACAGGATGACATAGGTACACTTTAAATAGATTCTAGAATTACTCCAGATTAACAATTAGTGCTAAAAGCGAAATCGTGAGTCCTAAAAGGTACCTTCTTTTCTTTAGTCAGATCATTGAAATATGCCCATGCATTTGTATTGAAATATGCCTATGCATTTGTATTGAAATATGCCTATGCATTTGTATTGAAATATGCCTATGCATTTGTATTGAAATAACCCATGCATTTGTATTGAAATATGCTCATGCATTTGTATTGAAATATGCCCATGCATTTGTATTGAAATATGCCCATGCATTTGTATTACAATATGCCCATGCATTTGTATTGAAATAACCCATGCATTTGTATTGAAATATGCCTATGCATTTGTATTGAAATAACCCATGCATTTGTATTGAAATATGCCCATGCATTTGTATTGAAATATGCCCATGCATTTGTATTGAAATATGCTCATGCATTTGTATTGAAATATGCCCATGCATTTGTATTGAAATAATCCATGCATTTGTATTGAAATATGCTCATGCATTTGTATTGAAATATGCCCATGCATTTGTATTGAAAATATGCCCATGCATTTGTATTGAAATATGCCCATGCATTTGTATTGAAATATGCCCATCCATTTGTATTGAAAATATGCTCATGCACTTTCACTCAAGAAAATACTTGTTTTCTTTTAAATATCTGATTAGCATAAGCAAAGGAAGATACCACAAAAGCTAGGCCAACTACATGATTGCATGTTTGACAGTTTCTCGACATTTATTTAATGATCACTCAAATTTGTTTGAGCAGTGTTGTTAGAGGGAGTAAAATAAATTAAATTTACTTGACATGGGAGTAGTTTTAATAAATATTATTATTACCTAAGTTAAAATTTATATTGCGTGGTCATAATTATTATTATTACATCATTATTATTATCAATATTCACGAGATAATAATCATCATTACTATTATCAATATTCACCAGATTTTACCTTGCATAATACTCGTCATTACTATTATCAATATTCACGAGAGCAGTATAGGAAGTTCAGACACAACTCACTAAAGAAACGGAAAGTTTCGAAGTAGATACCAGAATGTTTTTTGTTATATAAATGTTTTATGTAAATTAAATAAGTTAATCGTCTTACAAACCCACATATACATCATCAGGTATCAAGAAAATGATGTACTGTGAATTCACCTATTTTGGTTTGTAACTATATTCGTTGGTATGAGAAAAGTGCCATTTTCGTCGGTACCTAAATTAGTGGTTTATGGAAGGAGTCCTACTGTCCTCGTTGGCTTGTTAAATTTGTTGGTCATAGTAACCACAAAGTGAATGAAAATTGGTACCCCGTGGAGGTCAGTTAAATCAGAATAGTCTCCTTCCATTCATTAGCATTCATTTCCAGAAAAATACAATTTTATATTTCACTCCCGATTTTCTATAAACTAAGTTTGTTGCAAGCAAATCATACGATCTTGTACCTGTTATTTAGAAAAGAATATCTTTTTCTTGTGTTTGTGTGGGGGTATTGTTTTCTTATTTTGTTATTGAGGATTAAATTAGCATCCAGGGAATCTACTGGCTTATGTTAACCTTTTCGTCAGTACTATCTGATTTTGTAAATGCAGATCGAAGTAAGTTACACATACGTATTTCAGTCTTTTAGGATTATCGGTTTTTACTCGTCAAAGTTTCCATCTCACCTTCAGACGTGAAGATCAGGGAATATATTTCAACACATACTTCTGATACCGTTCCATATTTTAAAGGTATTCACGTCCAGTTAAGAATGACAATAAATGTCTTTAAAATGGCTCTTCTGGAACAAACAATGTCTGCTCTTATCTTTATAAATGCAATCTGCGTGGAGGAGACACTGTGGGCCTTTCTCAGAGATCAGTTTTTTGATATGGTTGTATTGGAGTAATAAACAAGACATATCTTAATGAAATCAGCCAAACATGATTTAGAAAATGCATAATTTATTTAATCAAGAAGTACAGCACGTTGTGCTTTCTAAAGTTTCACGAATTTATATTTTCCAGGGAATATCTATTCTCTGTTGGCACAAAGATCAAAACACACGATATCTTCATTTTATGGTCTAGCATGACTACGAATATGTTTGGAGCGCTCTAGAGAAAGTCTAAGAAGCATGATTTTTGTTCTGGTTTTGCGTCTTTGGTAACTTATGTCACTAGACATTTAAGATGATGACAGGTTTCTCATCTCTTCACATGCGTTTTCTTTAAAAAAAAAAAAAAAACAACAACAACAAAACATAACATGAGGTCTTGAGGCATATAAACAGCAAGATTGATAATTCTCCAATGCGGATAAAAGCCTAAATAGATTAGAGAAGTCTTCTTGATCATTCCATTATAGCTATGTCTTACGTCTACTTCGTCAAGATTTTCTTGTCAGATTTCCAGGTCCAGATTGGAAGATTTGAGAATCAAAACTTCAAAATGTTCTCAACTGCTTTTGTACTTTGTCTTTGATCATTTGAATATATCCCATTATTTGCATTTAGTACTTTATTTGTCTTTAACGTCATACTGTGACTTTCCCTGTGTTTTCTTATCGAAATATATTTTAACCAGAAAGAACACCGACAATAAACAAATAATAAATTATCTACTTAAATTAAGATCTGGCCGATTTAATTACCATTTTGGTTTTCATACTTTACCATAAAATAATTAATTAGAGTCAAATAGCTGATTCTGGATTATGTCACTTTTATGTGACATATTAGTCTTTAAAAAAAATGTATAAATTTGAACTCTACTTCATTTCATCGCACAACAATATTTGGTTACATCCTGTAAGTTGAGCTTTCCTCGGCACGTATGTAGATGTTATGTGGTATACTGAGGTAGGGACAACTGGAAAACTAGGAGAAAACCACTAACATTTGACAAGCGTCACTTTCCCTTGTAAGTGATGAAAATGGAGAACCAATTTGGGATCTCGGAAACGAATATTTAGCACACGACTACATTCTATAAGAGATAATTCATTAATACACTGGTCAATTAACGTTATCTACATTACTAGCTAATCTTTCAATGAATCTTGGAGATGACACATTTGTTTGGAAGTCATGTAAACTTTCCCAAAGCTCAGAAGAAGTCCACTTTGAAGAAGAAAAAAAATGCATTTTATTCAATTCAAGTTCGGGATATTTATGAGAAGAAAATTACATTACAAAGTTACTATTTGTGAGATAAATGAAATTATTGGTACTCTCCTGTACCACTGCTGATCATATTTACTTTCATCCTGTAAATTACATGTATCTGATTTTTCAGCCAAGTTACGGGCATTTTATTTTTGTCTAATTTAGTCCCTGTTCACACAAATTGTAGATAACGTGCCAAATGTCTGATTGAATTCGAGAGAAATATAAAAGCACAGTTATCAGCGTGGATCATACAGTACATTTTGTTTAATGATATCTTTGTCTGGAGTATAATATCACACACACACACACACACACACACACACACACACACACACACACACACACACACACACACACATACATACATATTACATACATATACATATATATATATATATATATATATATATATATATATATATATATATATATATATATATATATATATATATATATATATATATATATATATATATATATCACGATGTTTGATTTGTATGTATAGATTTGGTCCGGCTGATGGCGTGATATTTATTCCACAGTCAGTGGACTTGCGTGGGTACGCAATGTATCATGAATTCGGCAAATGCGTAAGTATGTTAACTCCGTAAATGACTGCTTCTTAATGGTAAAACGATATGTCGGTATATTGTGGTGTTCTGTTATGGCAATACATAACGCTATACGATTTTCTGTACCGCGATTTTTTCACGGTCTTGCATTCATCTTACAAGTCTGAGGATTTCTCTCCTAGAAACACTCTTAACACGAAATTGCAAGAGAATGTAAAACACGATGAACAGTACCCTCATTCGGTATTCGGGCAAAGTTAATTGTTTTATTGGTTATTGGTTGTTTGTTTGTTGCTTTTTGTGCTTTGTTTCGGGGGGTGGGGATGGGGTCAAGACCAGAGGATATATTCCCAGTTAAAAATAATAATTTATAAATTTTATACGTGTATGTCCTGTTCCTCATGACACTAAATGAACAGCACTCATCCAGACTTGCTCAGGAATGAATCCTTAATAATGTTGGATGAGGATCCTTTGAAATGGTTGAAAGCTCAGTAGTTCAAGTTTCCACTCCTTCCACAGGTAGGCAGAGAAAGGCTATGCATTCCTGCAACTTCCGTGTCTTCGGAGAGAGTCGTTATTACATCAGGATATATTATTACCACACATAGGGCTGCATTGAGTTTCAGACGTTGTCGATAAGTTAATTTTCCGCAAGAAAAATATGTAATGACTAATTTAACGTCATGTCAAAAGAATTAAAGAAAATAGCTCAAATGCGTTGAGACACTAAAATAATGCTCCTGTGAAGTTCAAATTAAATTACAGCCTATAAATGACAGAAAGATTGTTGTTTATACTAAGAATTTTATTGTTTTCATTAAGTGTTACGTATTGCCAATATGGGTTTTGTATATCTCAATATATCGCAATACGGTTTTGGGCGTATCGTTGCACCCAAACTATATATGGATTGGATGTATGCCGCTGATTTGGGTTTTAGAGTCAAATTTCGTCAGCAAAAATAATGTCGATGTCTGATAGGTAATGTAGTGTTCTTGCTTACAAAGTGCTCATTTTTCTTACTGCAGGTATAACTTCTGTAAGCATACACAATCAAGCGCCGCGTAGCATGTTGGGAAAGCTTATGCATTCATTTGTGAAAATATAAGGATATATTTGTCACATCTGAAAATATAATAATATATAGGAAAGAAAACTTGATATTATTTATCAAATCATTTTCAACATTTCGCACTTAAATCGTAAATATTGACCACCTACGATTTCCGCAGTTTAACTGTAAATTTCAGAGTCTTAAAGTTTATTGAATTTATTGTATAATCAAAATATGATAAGTGTATGCAACAACTTACCATTCCCCTTATGATCCCCCAAAAACAACTACATTTAATTTTTTCTTTCTAAATAGTTTAACAAATTTGAAACGATATCGCTAATCTGCTTTGCAATAGTTCATATGGATGATATGAATAAACATAAAGTATTACATAATGATTAAAAGTTATCCGTTGTTGGTGGTCATTTTCAAATCTTTAAAATTATAAAAGTCGTTAGATTTAGTCTAGCAAATGTTCCTTTGTTTTACGTTCAGCTGAATAGAATGTATTGCAATATGTCATTTTACTTATGTGAGTTTAAATGAGCCGAATGCGAGATTAAATAACCAAAATATTTCTTAAGAGGGTAAACAAGTTTGACATAGCTGCCTTGGAAAATGAAGAAATAACTACTTATTTCCAGACTCCTTGTCTGCAGTCGCACTCAGACTCCAAATATTGTGTCATAGTATCACGTCATATTTATTAAATTGTCATAAAATAATTTCACATTGCTTACCTGAATCATTTTAAAAAAAGCCTTCACTTTTCTAATATATTGTATTTATATGAAATTCTTCATTATTAAATACCCATTTCAATTTAATATGCTGTCCTTACTTTTTAACTATTGGGCCTGATTTCTATTATAATTATATATTTTCCGTTGTTTTCTTGGCATTCGCATGAATACTTTTAGGCATGAATAGCGGCAAAGAATAAGAACTAATTTGGTAATCCATCGATGTGGAATTTAATTTTCTTCCAGTACGATACTCATAGTTTCTGCCTGATATAGCATGACATATTCTCCTCACAAAAGGATTAATGCATTCCTAAGCCACTCCTGTGTATTACTACACACTATCGGCAGCGAGATGTGACTGGAATGAAATGAGTATCAAAAAGAAAAGAGACACGTAACAGAAAAAATTGATCATCATAATATAAAAATCAACTACGTTATCAATAGTACTGCAGCCGGCTGAACTCTGATTATATCCCCTAATAATGCATTTCTAGACATTTTTGGTCAATTTACATAGAAGAAAAGGCTTAAATTGATGGCTTAGTAAATATTTGTCCCCGAGCCGATATTTTCCGTTATGTACCCAAGAGATCACCATAGAAGATTCAGTCTGAAAGATCTGTAATCTTGGATGAACAAACCATGTTTTCCTCATTAGTACTTCAATTTGCATTTTGTATTTTAAATCCAATCATTAGATACAATTATATTTCCATGTTTCATTTTTGAGGTCAAGATAAAAGTTTCGTAATGTTGTTAAAGTATAATTTATTGCTTTTAAATTCGCATTATAAACATTCTTATATTATACAAATGCATTTCACCTGGCCCTCCCCTCCAAATATTTGATGCATTTGTAGCATATTCTTATCATTCTGTAAATTGCTCAAACAATTTAGAGGAAAAAGGGATCCATATCCCTTTCCATGCGCCAAAATAGCTGCATTTCCGGCATTGTAAGCATGATTTATATGGTTTGCAGTTGAAATATCACTAAAGATCCATACCTGAGTAATATTATCTTAATTTGTTCTATCGATAAACATTCCTCCAACATACATTAAAACTACACGTTGTCATTGTGTCTTCCTTTCTTTTGCTGATACTCGTTAGGTGATGTGTGTATATAATGTTCTTTCTGGGTCTGGAGTAGAAAGGTAATCAGATGTATCATTGCCTATTAGCAAGTGTTGGCAAATCTACAAAACAAACACACAAATTTACCAAATATACACACAAATTTACTAAACATACACACAAATCTAACAAATATGCACACAAACTTACCAAACGTACACTCAACTCTACTAAACGTACACACAAATCTACCAAATATACATAAATATACCAAAATACACACAATTCTACTAAACGTATAAATCTACCAAACACACAAAATATACCAAACACACACACAAAGCTACCAAATGTGCACACAGATCTACCAAACATACACAAACATCTACCTAATATATACACATCTACCTAACGTAAACACAAATCTACCAAACATACACACAAATCTACCACAAATACACACCCCTACCTAATGCGTACACAAATCTAGCAACATATTCACAAATCTTCCAAACGTACACTCAGATCTAGCAAATATACACAAAATCTACCAAATATAGATACAAATCGTAGACTACGAAAGTACACTAGGCGGAATTTACCGATCATGAAAGACCAGCCTATAGGATCATTGAAATTCCTCCTTTTGTAAAGTTTGTTTTAAAGAAAATAAAGCTATGGCCCTAACATGATTTCATAGGCTGCTTGCTGTATATCATTATGAGAAAATATAACTTACCGTGTAAAGTTTATGTGATAAGAGGTTTGCAGAGAGACGTTAAGATCAGCATAAGATCCGAAAGATTAGATGAAAAAGAAAACTGAAACAAAGTCGTTAATTTAATGTGCGAGTTTTATTGATGAAAGATACAATGCTACAATATATAAAAGTCTCGTAATCGACATTATTAAATTGATTACTACTTCATACAGACATTCAAAGTAAATTATCGTACGGTATCCATTGAGCATCGTCAGCCGCTTTTGATTGGCAACTATCAAAATTCTCTATAATTTATTTAGGATATGCCAATTTTTACATTCAGTGAGCACAGTGTAAATATATTTGCTTGGCATAAAAATTATGTAGACTGTCGTAATTGGAAAACACAACACTTTGAAACGAAACCCCGACCAGTTTTCCTTAAGGCATTCATGGAGACAACGACTGATCTTTCGCCGAGAATGAAGTACCGATAATGAACAGCTAAAACCAAATCAAATACATAAAGCAATGCACCACAACACAGTTTCAACCTGTTTTATCATCATTATAACACAGAGTTCTATTACTCTTACAGCGCTTATAAAGGTTTGTTTCCTCAGTGAGTCTAAATTTTTGTAGATTTCAAGAATTATGTATATTTTCAGGTTGTAATATCTATATCTATCTATCTATCTATCTATCTATCTATCTATCTATATATATATATATATATATATATATATATATATATATATATATATATATATATATATATATATATATATATATATATACATACACACATCCACTAAGATGATAAGATTCGTTAGTTCATTAATCGTTGAATGATGAGAAAATAATCGGATTATAAGGATTTGAAGGCTGTACTTCAACGTTACGCAGATTTCATATTCCTATAATTTAGAACAAAATACGTTATTCGTTGTTGGTATTCATCTATCATATAATAGATTGAAAATGTAATTATATCCACAATTTTGCGGACATATTGCGGTAGGTCATATCCTTCAGTCTGTCCGTCTGTCCGTCAGTGAGTCAACCAGTCGGTGTGTTCAACCATGCATCCCTATTATATCATTCTACTACGAATTTTATTTCTCATATTGAGGGTAAACACTATCATATTTGGTATCGCATTTTAGGGTAAAGTGCAGATGATAACGAGTGTTTCTGATCTTGAACACATCAAGGGACTTATAGGGAGTGGAGAGGGGAGGTAAACTGGACTTTATCTTGCAATCAGTGTTCCATTTATGCTAAAAGAGACAGGTACGATGCCACACAAGGATAACTGTAGGACAATGAAGGTTTCGAATCTGCAGCCCTCAGTGGAGAAGGGAGTGACATCAAAGACCAGATTTTCACAGATAATGTCGATTAAAAATTCTAACCTGAACGTCATCTATGCCGAATGAGGGAGAGTTATCACATTTGGAATGGTGTTCCAGAAGGGTTCGTTGATAACAAAAAGGTTTCGAAACTTAAATTCAGACAGCTGAGGTGTTGGTAGGAGGTAGGGGGAGCAAAAGTGACTGGGGTGACGGAATATGAAGAGAAAAAAGGTTGTGCAGCATTACAAATATGCTGATGTTGTCGTTTTCTTTCCGCTCTAATTTTCATTATCAGTTAGGACGTATGTGACTAATATTATCACAAAGATGTCTTAATTGATATTTATTTTTGCAATATGAATTTCATGATGCAAGAATAATCCAAGCTTTGTATAAATACCACTTCAAAGTGACGGAAAAAAATGCATATATATATATATATATATATATATATATATATATATATATATATATATATATATATATATATATATATATAGTCTTTGATTCATTGAGATGATTATAACCAAAAGCACTCACTCATCATATTTGTCGTTGTTGTTGTTGCTGCAAGGTTTAACACCATTTTTCAGCACAAGATAGGCTATACATGGCGGCCAGTATAAGTGATGAAAGAAGAACCCGGGAATACCCCGGAAAGAACCACCGACCCAAGAGAAACTACTGGCAAGCTTTCTCACATACCCACATTGGCAGAACCCGAGACTCGAACCTACGCAGACAGAGGTGAAATGGCAGTGATCCGTAACGGTGAGCGTTTTAGACCACTCGGCCACTCATATTTGTCAGAAAATCAGTACATTTAAATACATGCCGAACGTTTTCTATTTTTCAATTTCACAATTGTATATTTTTCAGCTTACTTTTCCTTTAGGTTAGGTATATAAATTTTTATATGTCACTCACCACCGGTGTTTTATAGTAGTTTTACCAGTCTTACATTTGTATTTTTAAGACTGCTCCGTTTGTTTTCCTAACATTACACCTGGTTCCCTGTCGGTGGTATCTGAGATTGAAAACTTGGTTGTTTGGTCTAGTTAATTATACTCCACTCACTTGCACTTGTCTGGTAAATCTTTCAAATGGAACAAGCACCGCTACAATGGTAATGCGGTGACTATCTCAACTCATATCAAACGCATATGCTTTACAGCTAGAGAGGCACAATTCATAATACCCATAGGTCTTACAAACTTTATTCGGGCTAAATATTCTTGCGTAGCCTGATGAAACATTATAGTGAAAACATGCCAAAGGATTGCTTATTTTTCTGCATTAATCAATCTAACTCAGCAATTGAAGAATGTTTGTATTGCAAACTACCATGGCGCAAATTATTTGAAGAAATATATGATATTCATATATTTGCAACTTGGTAAACTGCATGACTTAATACCAATGGTTTGTTCCATAACAATTCTTAAAATGAATGCGTCGAAATAAACGTAAACTGAAATTTATCTTTAGCTGATACGATCTAAGGAATATAACCTCTTTCCATCAATGCCATCCACTCCCGGACTTTGTATCACACTGAATTATTTTCCTGTTTTATTTAATTTGACGATTCAAGTTTGCTTTCAGTTAACTTAATATTTATGTGGAAAATTATTATTGAGAGACATATGACGTATTCATGAGATTATTTTTGTATCTATTGTTTAGTCACAGAAACAGAAGAAACTGGGTGTGACGTATTAGTAAATGAGACACAGGGCTTGCTAACTAGGGGACTGACTAATTGGATCTATAAATGGGTATCAGGCACGAAATGAAAGGTAATCTGTTGAAGTGCGAACTAATTAACCAAACACATCAGCTAAGTCGGCCATACTTTCTGATTTATTTCTACTCAAATAGAGCAAATACTGGACTGACTCAAGATTTGATTATTGGGTGAGAAAATAGTCCTTACTGTCCATATGATTTGTAGTGAAGTTATACATCATTTGTGAATATGGCCTTACAGGCGCCAGCAAATTGTTTTGTATACCCCAACCCAAAAGGGGAAAGAACATTCATCGTATTATTAGCAAGCGAAAACTGTCAAGAAAATGTCTGAGAGTTGATGACAAATTGTTTCCCCAGAACAACGTTGGTAAACAACTACCTCCAGCTCGGACCGTTTGACCCTGGTGTCAGCCTCATTTCGGGTGGTATTAAAGTCGTTTGTTCATTTAGCCTTTAAAAGAAATAAGTTGAAACCGCAAGTATCAAATCTGCTAGATGAATCACTAAAACTGTCTTATTTTTCTGTTACTTTTTTGCGAATCTCCTGGAAAATGGAGTAAAGACAACAGCGAGCTCTTCCTCAAGATTTGTGCAAAAGGTGGTGTATTGTGGATTATGGAGATCAACGAGAGCGCTGCATGGCGAGTAGTCTGTAATCACACATATCTGAGCCGTACTACCAGAAGAATTATTTGGGCAAAGATCTTTATCCGGTAACAAATAACCGTTTCCAATTGACTGTAACAATACAGAGGACTGACAAGAATCCTGATGTTCAGCTTCAATGACATTTGACTAACTCTGATTGGTAAAATGATTTTCCGACCTAAATTCTATCCAAACTGAGAGCTGGCTTTCCAGCACAAAAAGTTCAGTCTAGCCTCTGGTTCTGTTAACGAAAGGTATGCCCTCAAGATAAATTATTATGAACAGGTTTGGTGCCTGCAGTCCGATGACAAGATGGTTTAAATCGTACATACATAAAGCCTATAACTGATTAGGCAGGTCTATATGTATCATATTAATATCTTCCAGACTGTACACGCTAATAACTCTGTCAGAACAGTTCCGAAGCTTGGTAGGATGTAAAGGTTTGGTCATTGCTTACAATAAGCAAATGGTAATTAGGTCAGTCTATGTGGGCATTGTTTTGATCCAAGACTCATTACAAGTATGGTTGTAATATTTCTAATGTGTAATTGATAACTGTACGATATCCCCAACTTCTCTTTTATGAAAGTATTCGGATAATCTGATTCTACGTGTCTATCCACATGTCCATCCATTCTTGTAAGTTAATTTTATTTTTCATCTTTATTTTTTTAAATATTATTATTATTATTATTATTATTATTATTATTATTTTGCTTTAATGGAAGCGGGTGTCAAATAATGGTAATTGATTCAAGCTCATTATTGTAGTCCCTCAAATGAAAAGCTGTTATTATTGTCCTTGTAGAATTAGCCACGCAATCCGAAAGAGGCAAATAACGCAGCTATGTGCAACCTACGGCCGACTACGTTGTATTTATAACATATAGCATTGCATTAAAAATCTCTGTAGGAAGTTGCACATGTCTAAAACAGAGAGTTTGACTTGAGAGGCCATTGACATTGGTCTAATGAGAAATTTATGCCTACTATATTTGCCTCATTTTCTCATCAGCTTCTTTGGTCTCTGCTTTACTGTTACGTCGTAGCTGCATTCTGCACACTTTCTAAACCGCATCTGTACGAACCGAGAGATCGAATGCCAAAGGTGACACATTTTTCGGCAACATCAGGATTCGAATTTAAAGTCTCCTGGAATAATTAAATGTAGCCACTGTCTTAACTCAAAACGTTTGACTTTCCATGTTTTCTAATTAGAGAAGAAAAACAACAACACTATTCTTATGATGACTCTGTAAACGCATGAATTTCATCAATCGTCACCTTGGGTTTTTTATTGAGCGAGTGCAGGGCTGCAACCGTGTATTTTCTTTATGGTATTTCCCGACCCAAAATGGTTAGCGAGTGCGGAATATTTTCCCTACTAACAATAACGAATCAACAAATTCGACAGTTATTATTGGCTGGTGACAAAAAAGGAATATATTTTACCTGTGATCCTATCTCGCACAAAAAATGCTCGTAATAAGTTTAAAACATGCATAGCAAATCCAAAGCTTTTATTTGTGGCATTGCAAATCTAGAAACGTTAATGTAATTGAAGATATACACTTTATGAACTCTGATTACAAATAATCCATATCCACATGTTGTGTTATATATATATATATATATATATATATATATATATATATATATATATATATATATATATATATATATATATATATATATATATGATTATTTGAAAAGAGATTTAATTGGATTTTATATTATATTTTGAAAGAATTTTTATTACGCGTTGATACTCATCCGTCTGCAAAGTGCATGAAGGTTGTTAAAGAAATTACATTATATAAATGTAAATTACACAAAGCTGAAACAACTCTTTTCTCCGATAATCCGATATGTACGTCTGTATCAAGCAGCGTGTACAGATTCTTTATTGTATACCCATTTAATCTTACCTGCCTCATCCGGCGTTCGATACAGATGTTCAGTCTGTGATTCCGTATCGCACATTCCGTATCTCACACCTAAATTTTCCGTATGGCATACTCAGCCTGGAACTACTTTTACAGCTTGAAATATTAAATAATACTTCACTTATAAAATAACTAATTTTTTATTGCTATACATTTAAAATTATAACAAATCTCACGTTTTTAATTTAAGTAATGCAATCATGTTGGGTGAAAATAGCCGCTCTTGCCTCAAAGGATAATGGGAGAGTACCGTAAGTAGCGATGAAATTAGAGTTAGTTGAGGTGGTGTGCAAAGTGAGGTTAAACAGAGAGATTAAGAGAGAGACATTGAGAGAGAGAGAGAGAGAGAGAGAGAGAGAGAGAGAGAGAGAGAGAGAGAGAGAGAGAGAGAGAGAGAGAGAGAGAAAGTGCTTTGCTCTAATTTTTGTATTGATTTCTTTTTTAATCCAAATAAATACTCAGGGAGTCATGTCAAGATTCAAGGCATAGGTAGTGATGACCCATGTTTGGAGAATACATTACCCCATGTTTGATTCCCAAGAGACAGTCAACAATGTATATCATCTAAAATACCAAAATTACATAAAATATATTTCAGTTATAGAGTTTCAAAAATATGGTCTGCACAATTATATTCTATTTGGGGAGTATAACTATGTGGAGGGACTTACAATTTGTCCTTTAAAATTACAGAAGAATCGAATTTCTTTAGTAAAACTGATAAACATTCGCAGCATAAATGTATACGTATCAAAGAAAGCAGGGGCTGTTTTGATTGTCACGCAAATTTAGAAGAGTAACATCTTGTTACAATGTGGTTGATACTTTCTCAGCTTGGAAGTAGTGTTTCTACTCAGTAAGCAAAGTTTCTATTCAGTAAGTAGGGTGAAAGGAAACGGGTCACTTTCTAGTCCAAAACCCATGTTCAATTTGAGAAGAAAGAAAAAAGAATCCATTTGCCTTTGACTGCAGATTAAATCCATTCATATGTCTCATGTCTCGTACAACATTTTCGAGAAATCAAAGCTAACGAGTAAATCCATATCTGGAACTCAGACCGATGACGCACCTGTACAATATATATATATATATATATGTATATATATATATATATATATATATATATATATATATATATATATATGCCTAACCACGCTTAAGTACATGAGGGTTGTACAATATCTTTCATAAAAACGCCAAATGCCTAATTTCTTTTTTTTATTATACATTAAATAAATTAGAAGATGTGTGAATTAAAAAGGGATATGTAATAAATAGAAAACCACTTAAGTGTTTTGTTCCGAGACTTGGAAAAGAACGCCTTTGATACGGCATAGGAACATACCGCTCAGCCTAACGACTTCGACATTCCTACTCTTTATCAAACTCGTTTTCTCCATCCACTCAGAGCAAAACATATATAGTTTTGTTTATATATCGCCATAGTCTGCAAAACAAAACTCTTTTATAAGATCATATAAATGTCCCCATTCCGTTTCTACTTTATTTATGGATTCCAACAAAAAAGCGTATTATTGCATAATTATTTCATTTTTAAAAATTTTACAGCAAAAAAGGCACAGCCTGGTACCCTGGCTGTTTGCACTACGCTGGAAAGAATCGTAGTGGAGACAGTCAGGGTACAATACTACAAAGATCAAAATGTATTTCTTCCCCTTTTTAAGAGTGTACTGAACTATCCACCAATTGTCACGTGTAGACCAAGGCCATCTTAGCGTTTGTCATAGGCTGCGCCCAGTTGAATATTGAAATATGCAAAAACCTTTGTAACTGCAAAATCACTGTCAAGCACGAGTAACAACAACATTATTAAAAAGAGGGAGGATTTAAAGTACAGACGCTGACACCGAGTAAATCCAGCCTAAGCAAAATCCATGGGGAAAGTTATCTTGTGCGTCCAAAAGATAGCTTATCGTTACGCGATACAGCACTTCATCATCAATTAATAACCTTTATACGCAATAAGAAATAGTGTCAATAATTAATTAAAATAAACATTTCTTCAGATATATACAATAAAATCAAAATCTGCGTAGTAGTTGCTCTTGTAAACTGTATTATCTCTCGCAGTACTGCAATATTAGCAATTTGCACACAATGTCTCAGCTGATGTAATATATCACATACAGACTCTACAAAATTATACAATTTTCCCAATTAATGTTCTTCACAAATAATTCTTTTATGTTAACTATATGTGGTACAATGTTCAATTTTTCGGCGAAAGTAGTTTTAAGAAAAGAGCTAGCAACTATGTGGAAATTTGAAGCTTATGTAGTAAGGGCAGTAGAAAATAAAAACTATATTTGAATAGTAATATTCCTTTAGAACTTTTATTTTGCTCTATTGCATGTGTTGAAGTTGAAGATTTCTTATAAATATTTTCCCATTTCATGATAGATACCGTTGCTGGCATTTTAAACTTAAAATATATCTAGTCTGGCTCATTCTCAAGTACTAATAAACACATACAAGAACGTGATTCTCTCAAGGACAAATTAGTCAAACAGCTTTTTGAAACGCTGATCATCTAGATCAAGAAAAACAGCTGAGTCTGTAACTAATTCACATACAGGGCAAGTCATTGTACCACTCCTCGTCTGTGTACTGGTTATTCAAAGGTAATTACCCAAATACGTACTGGTTATTTAAGGGTAATTACCCAGATATGTACTGGTTATTCAAAGGTAATTATCCAGATACGTAAGGGTTACTGAAAGGTAATTATCATTATATGTACTGGTTATTAAAAGGTAATTATCCAGATACGTACTGGTTATTCTAAAGTTCATATCCAGGTTCAGAATACTCTACTTGACGCGGTGCGAACGTCATATAAGCTTAACAGATTAAGTTTTTTTTCTCACGAAAATACAGAATCATTATTCTGCTTCGCCGGCTGTTTTTAGAAGTTGTTCTGTATATGTAATTTGTAGTGTTGTTAGCGTTTTCTCCATGATGCATTGGTATGTGTAATTGCACTATGTACCTAACCTTGTCCAAAATCAAGGCAATTGTCTATCTGGCCAGTAATGTTTATTTACTATATAAATAATACATAGCTAAAATTTCCCCCATGAGTTTGGGTTAATTATTAGAATCATTATCAATAATCATTATCAATAAAGGTAAATATATTTGTTTGGGTCCTGGTCTATGACAGTGGTATTCCCCATGGAATAACTTCAAATACTTGATATTTACCACATTCTTTATTATAATTTTAGTAACAAATTTTATCTCGTTGACAGCTTAGAGGTTTCTAGAAATGAACTTCACCCTCATCCTGGATTTCATTTTGTGTCTTATTTATTTAATGTAATCTTGTTTAATTACTCATTCTCGCTATTTAACATCATTAGGCAAATTCTCCCTTATTGTTGTGTTCAGTATTTGATTTGGGTGAAATTATTTATTTAAATTATTATTCATTAGAATTATAATGAATTCTGACAAGGACATCTTGGACTATGTAATAGTGATTAATTGGAAGACTGTTAGTACATCATCATACTGGAGACTGCAGGTATAATAGTACATTCAAGACTACAGACACGTCAACGCCTTCGGCGCTAGATTCGAACACCACTGGAACTTAATTAGCACTTTGTTCATTAGGACTGGTGACATAACATTTTGGACAATTTGGCATTTAACTCATAATACTTTAAGGTCTTTTAACATTTCCACTTTGTATTCTAGGGAAATTAATTATTTGTGGAATTGTACAAAACGTTTTGCCTTTGTTTTTGTTTTTTTTTTTTTAATTTCTTAGTTTAAGACCGCAGAGTTGTGATAAAGTATACAGAACTGCTACTTATCACGAATTTGGTAGAGACTTGAGAACTCCGTCAAAGGCCATGTTATTCCATTCCCTATAGCCAGGGGACACGCTACTGTATTGATTCAAACTAACGTTATGATGATTGGTTTATCTGAGTGAACATAAAAATGCAAATAATATGACAAAGATATTGATGTAGTAAAATCAATCTACAGTCTTGATTAAGTCTCCCCATTACTTAACCGATTGTGTTCTCTGAAAGCATGCGAATTTTACTTGCATGTAAAGATTTCTTCGAAATATTCATATACTGGCTTTTAATAGATCAGAAATTTTCATCTCATTTATTCCCCAGCGAATGCTCTCATTACAGTAATTATTTTCTTTCTGACAAGAAAGCAGAAAGACTTGTCATGCAATAATGTACATCATTATCGAAAAGTGTCCAAATGATATAACACGTAGTATGGTTCCAGAAGTGTAGGGTGCTATTTATTAGACGTCTGAAAATAAGCTCATACATGACTGTCAAATCCTAGTTTCCTCTTGGTGACGATAGAGTAAGTATTTTCAGGATAAGGTGCCATGACTTTAGGGGAGGGTTACCAGAGGAATATAAGACTGAGTGAGCGTTCACGTGATGTGGCGCCGGTTGAGACAAATCTTTGATATGTGTGCTTGGTCGATTGGCTACCAAAAGGGAACCTATGATATTAGACAAGAAATTTTGGTAGCCCACAATTTTTCAATGAGAAATACAATTATAAGGTAGTACAAAGCTGAAAAAATAAATAGACAAACAATCCATGTACAAACAATATTTTCTGCAATTATGTTTTCGTTATATTTTTTAAAAAATTGTTAACATTCAGCGCTTAAATATAAGTAATTTTAATATGAACAACAATCAAATGAAACAATTGTTGCCCATTGGCTACAACAAAGTACACATCACTGAAACATTACAAATACTTATATACACATAGTGAGTTTAATTATGGTCGATGATTATAGATTATACTTTAAGATAATGATCATTTGAAAACATGTTTACTTGGATTTGAGTTCGGAACATTGGTTTTTCCATGGTCTACCTGATTTTTGTTCGGTTGCTTGCTAAAATTTAAATAAATAGACCTGACCTTGTTTAGGGAAAGTTCCATTGGAAATGAACTAAATTCAGGGCATTTTGTTGTGACATAAGTCAGGTAGCTGTGTGTATATTAGGAAGAACAAGTAAACAATTATTCATTCCTAATTTAATATCCGTTTTGTGGAATCGTTTATAGTTCTGTTCAGATATAATTTGAATGAATTTTTTTTATTGAAATTAATAATTAATTGGAATTACAAAGTGATTTTTGACATTTTGGACTGAAACATTACTTTATGATTATTGCTATTTTATTCAAGAACATTCTGGATAATATCAATGTGATACATCAAGACTGTTGGCAGATAAGCTAGTTCAAGGCTCAAATTAAAGACATGGAATTTGTTTGGAACTCTCTATTTGCTGTTTTTACTAAACATGTTGGTTTTCCTTTTATGTTACTTTGTTAAGACCTTTCTGTCGTAACACATGACAGTTTGAATTCCCCATTTCTTGTTAATGAAAAGCCTGAAGAAAATAAAATAATGAAAAACTGTTGTAATTTCATTCATTAATTTATAATGTCAAGCCCAATTGTCTCCAGGCTGTTCCTTATATTGTCATCTTCGCCTTTCAAGTCAAACGTGAGTTGCTATGTTAACTTTGCATCCAAATTTACGTGAGCGAGATTAATTTATGAATGTGCTGAATAATGTGATTGTTTTTCACATTGCTAACTGTATATGTTTTCACTCTTGATGGCATATTTTATCCATTGTTTTTATTTCAATTTTGTTGGACATATTAGAACTAGAAATTAAAAATTATGTGTGCAGACAAGGCAGAGTATTCATATATAGTTGATAAAAAATGAAATGGTGAAAGACATGACTGTGATACTGGCTGTAGGAAATATTATACTGACTATAGTTTTGGGAATTGCGACATGACTGTAGTACTGTTTGTAGTATTAGGAAATACTAGATGACTGTGATACTGGCTGTAGTATTAAGAAATACTAGACGACTGTGATACTGGCTGTAGTATTAAGAAATACTAAACGACTGGGATACTGGCTGTAGTATTAGGAAATACTAGACGACTGGGATACTGGCTGTATTTGAAGGAAATACCAGGTAATTGGGATACTGGGTGTATTTGTTGTAAATATCAGATAACTGTGATACTACATGCATTTGTTTGAAATATCAGACAACTGTAATACTTGTTGTAGGTAATATCAGATGACTGATACTGGTTGTATTTGTTGGAAATACCAGGTGACTGATAATGGATACAAGACAGCTGTGATACTGGATGTATTTATTACCAGATGACTGGGATACTGGTTGTATTTATTGGAAATACAAGATGACTGTGATAATGATTATAGGAAATATCAGATTATTGTTATGCTGGCTGTGTGCAGGAAATAGCAAATGACAGTAATGCTGGTGGTATTAGTAGGAAATACCCGATGACTGTTATACTGGTTGTATTTGTAAGACATACTTGATGACTGTGATACTAGCTGCAGTATATACCAGATGAATGTGATATTGTCTGTATTTGCAGGAAATTCCAGACGATTATAATACCATCTGTACTTGTTGGAAAGCACCGATGACTGTGCTACTAGCTGTATTTGTAGGAAGTACCCTATGACTGTAATAATGACTGGATTTGTAGGGAAACGCAGATGGATGTGATACTGGCTGTGTTATCGATATACCAGACGACTGTAATCCTGGTTGTATTTGTTGCCAATAGCTGACGCCTGTGATACTGGCTGTACTTTTAGACACGCCAAACGACTTATTCTGTATTTGTTGGAAATACCTGGTAACTGTAATACTAGATGTATTTGTTGGAAATGCAAGACAACTGATACTGCCTGTAGGAAATATCAGATGACTGTGATACTGGCTGTATTTGTTCGAAATGCTAGGTGACTGTGACAGTGTCTGTTTTTTGTATAAAATGTCAGATGGCTGTGATACTGGTTATACTTGTAAGAAATACCAGATGTCTTTGATACTGGCTGTATTTGTAGAAGATACCAGACGACTGTGACACTGGCTGTATTTGTAGGAGGTGCCAGATGACTGTAATACTGGTTTTATTTCTTGGAAATGCAACACGTACCTACTGACACTAGTTAATTTGACACCGTTAACATCTGTAACAAATATTGAACAATGAAAAGGTATATTTTCCCAGAAACTAATAATGAGAATCTAAGAGATTATATATTATTCAATCTCGACTTTGGACAAACTGTATTTCACTTGAGCTCTTAGTCATAATTCTTGATTCGCCCTTACGTAAAAGTGTCCTTGAAAACAACGCGTAACACGTATTTCTTTCCATATGAGTACTAACGCTAACAAGGTATTGGCATCATAACCCTAAGATATCTATGCAGCGTAGCTCTGGAACAGAGGTGGGCCTGCCCGCGGGCCGGATCTGGTACATGAGCTGGTTTAATCCGCTAATTTAAATCATTGGGTGTGGCTTTACAAAATCACTTATCCGACCTACGCACTGCAGGAAGTTGTCCATACCTGCCATAGATACTGTCTTATATGGTGATGTGTCCTTATCGTGTGAAGTTATTAATCGTATTTTGAACTGTAAATAATTGGTTTAAAAAAAAAAGACAACAAAAAGACGAAACTGATAAAAGAAACAAGATATTCGCTCAGTAGTTTAAGTCCACATCCATGTATTATTTTATAACACTTTAGTCCAAAAAAGTTGTGTTCTCTCTCTATTGTGTGTGTGTGTGTGTATATATATATATATATATATATATATATATATATATATATATATATATATATGGCTTCACTGTATTTTCTATTTCTGTTTTCTCTCTTGTTCACACTTTACATGCATTTTTTCTTCATGTTCTAAGATTTCTTTGCCACAATGTAAATGCTTTGATTAATGACTACTGTACATTTTCATATCTGCAGCATTCAACGTTTGAATTATTTTACTATGATATAATTTACTCTGTCCAATGAAAGGAGATGGACTGTACAGGCCGTCGTTTTCTGTTCTAATCCTTAATTTTAAATTGTACCTATGGAAAATACTTAATTGCTCATTTTGTACTGATGGTAAATCATTAGTCATTTTGTACTGATTGTACATCTTAGTTGCTCATTTGTACTGATGGTAATCCTTAATTGCTCCATTTGTATTGAATTGTAAATATAATCCGTACAAAGTGAGAAATAAATATTCTGCAACAAAACGAAGACTAAATAAACAATTTATTGTAAAAAGAGGAGTTTCATAAAAAAAAAATAATAACTGATAATCGATAACCTTTGATACCAAATTTAGTTGATTAATTAAGTGCAAAATGCTACAAAAAAATCATGTGCTTATTTATCCCATAAAATTATATGTTTACCAGTTCCATACAATTATGTGTTTACCTATTCCATACAATTATGTGCTTACCTATTCCATACAATTATGTGTTTACCTATTCCATACAATTATGTGTTTACCTATTCCATACAATTATGTGCTTACCTATTCCATACAAATACGTCCATACTTATTCCAAAAAGATGTATCTTGTAACAATTTCACCATTTGGTATCGTTGCGCTTCGAATGATTAGATTCACTTATAATCTGAATTTGAAAACAATCACCTAACTTATAATGCAAAGTTGCAAGACTAAACAAAGACCTGACTACCTTAACAAAAAATGGCAGTTATTTGGAATCCCTGATTTTTTTGTAAGAAATCATGGTTCAGACGGGCAATAAACACCATGTATCATTTGGTATGAATCTTTTCGTACTTTAATCGTAAGACAACTATACTTTTAAGTACTGCCCACCGAAACAATATGGTTACACCGTCGATTTGAAAAATAACGTCAGTTACCATGGAAGTATGTCTATCGCCCCATGTCTTTCTTGGAACCAAGTATCTTTTGAAGGAACGTAAATGGTATTATTTTTATTTTGGATAAGTTTTTCATGTTTCGTTAAAATAGAAACATCATAAATAGTCTCCAATCACTAGTCATACGAACAAGTCACTCGCTATAAATGTGGCTAACCATGGTGTGCTCGAAATTAAATCTACGAATAAATTATAAAGATCCAAATATAATGAAAAATATTACACAGGAACGAAACCATCTACAGACAACTTCAACGATACGAAACATTTAATATTAAGGATATGTTGATGTCAATGAAATAGTGGACACGCTCAGTAATGATGCTTAATAGTTTAGCCCAGTAACAAGTTACAGGTTAAAAAAAAATTTAACATAGAATTGTATTCTTGTTCTGTTTAAGTTTGTGGTACGTCCGTCCCAAATAAATGGTGCTGTAATGGATAAGAACAATTGGTGCTCTGTATTTATCTTAAAAAGACAATCTTATTAAAATAGAAAAGTAACAATCTTATTAAAATAGAAAAGTAAACCTAGATGGAAACACTTATAGTAAAACCCGGAAGTTCCCTGGATAATAATAATAATAATAATTAATGGAGATGATATCTCCTCTTCTACAGGACTCAGTAGATTGGTCGAAGGCCAACTGATCATGGATATACTTGGGGCTTGCGTGTTGCATTTCCGGATGTTGTGCCTTTCCAACATACTTTATCTTTTCACTGTGAACACCTATTCCGCTAATGGAGTTTTCGATTCACAGATAAACTATATTTAAAAACAATCATCTCTCCATTAGTGGAAGGTTGCAGAACGCACACAGCCTTGAATATCGATTATTTGAGCGAGGAATCCTTATAAAAAAAAGAGCTTGGCTAACTTGAAACCTTGACAATTATAAGATAATCATGGTGCAGACAGGCAAATAACACTATGCGCCTTTTTCTGGAATCATCATAATCTCATCCTACTTTCTTCATAAGATAATAATCTCTTTAATTACTGGCCACCGATACTAGTACAACACGAATAAAACGTCAATTTGAATAATAACTTCAATTACCCTAATAGCATGCTTATCGCACTAAGTCTTACTTGGAGCCGAATGTCTTAAGAAAGAACGTAAATATTGTTATTTTGATACTGTTTCTGTCTGTTTGTTTTGATATATGTAAGCTGGAATCATCATAAACAGTCTGGAGGAATGACTATTGATACCAATCTAAAGTGACCATAAAAGTGTTTTAAGACTGAAGTTTAGTTTTTTAATTGAGGAATATAATACTACGAAATATTTCAGGTAAACGCAAGCATCGACAGAAATGAAAACTCAACGAGGCGAATCATTTGACGATAAGTCGCAATAGATGCCTATAAAATAGTGGACACGCTTTATAATAATGCCCAGCATTTTGCCCAGTAATAGTTTAACATGGAGTATTATGAATCTATACACTATAATTTAATTATATGCATTCCAAAATATAAAGATAATACTTCTTCGATGTCTAAGTATTACAAATAGAAAATATCTTTTATATATTACTGCTGTTTCAATCCCACTGCCGTTTCAGTTAGTAATCAATGACTCTTAATTCCATAAATTAAGAAAAAAATCAATAAATTTTATGAAAGGGCATTTTAATAGTGTCAAACTGAGTTTAGTTTTTTAAGTAAAGAAACATATTTGTCTGGAATCATTGTGATAGTAAACTTAATAGTGAATATACAATGATACCTTTCCGTGTTATATTATTTTGCTGGCTGGACTTATTTTTTGTTCCACGTAAGTACCTGCCGTGAACTTTCAGTGCCTTGAGGAATCGTAGCGAGTCATCTTTTCACCAGGTGGCGCCAAAGAAAAACCCGGTCCCGATATTTGGTTGTCCTCGATGTTTATTGTTAGCCAGAACAATATATTGTTGATCCATCGAGAAGTACATAATTGTCAAAACTACCACAAATACATGTAACAATGAAAACAAATATTTTTTTTTTTTTTTTCATGTTTCGGTGTATTAAAATATTTACTATATGGGCACTGCAAGACACTAAAATTGACATTTATCTTCTTTTCAGGTTAATTAAAATAGTATATTTTACTACTTTTGGGCTCCTTATATTGAAACTTTTAGTGCCAACCTATTATATACAAAATCTTAATGCTAGTAACTTCATTTTCTTATCCACTGATTAGTGTGGCTTTTATAAAACCTCCTGATTAGTGTGTCTTAATGAAAATTTCTTAATAGTTACAAATGGCATGCTGCACATGGAAGAATGAACTTTATAAGCAAATACAAAATGTGCAGCTTATTGTCTTATTATTTTTTCACTCATTACAAGACAATTAATTTAAACAAAACAACTGTGAGCACAGTTTCGTATTTAAACCTTAAACTAAAAGAAAATAATTGCATTATTTTGTCAACATATATGAAATATATGGTCACAAAGAGGTAGATAGACTTGGTATGAATTTTTAATAATCAACCAATGACAAGGGTCCGGACTTGCACAAACAAATGAAGAAGTGTGTGTGTGTGTGTGTGTGTGTGTGTGTGTGTGTGTGTGTGTGTGTGTGTAATCAGAAACAATTCCCTTTTAAAGTATTACATTACATCAGGGGTCGGCAACCTACGGCACGCGTGCCACAAGAGGCACGTAAAGAGGTTTTGTGTGGCACGCGAAGGACAGCCAGATATATCGATTATAACAGTATTACCCTCTTACTGGTGGCACGCGCTCGTTCATTTTGTAATTAATCCAGAACAAAGTGATACGCTATGTAAAATAGGTTGCCGAACCCTGCATTACATGTTCTATTGCGACAAATGCAATGTTCTAAATCTTATTGCAAACTGTCACAGTAAAACTGAATTTAACACACGAAGAACGACGCAACGTTATTTAGACTATGATAATTCTCTTATTTTGTTCCTTCCAAGTAATATTTTAGGTAAAGGTTGTCTGAATAAAACAAATAATAGAACATTTCACTTCTAGCAAATCTGATATATATCACTGCACACACACGTAAACACGAAACACACACACGTACACCTCTCTCTCTCTCTCTCTCTCTCTCTCTCTGCCCTGTATGGGCTTAATATCAAACTGAACCCATTTTAAATAATAAGCATAGTCGTCTTAATAAAGACAATAATACTCTGTTTTAACCAAAACTAATTTTGTGGAGGATAACAGCACTAACATAGTAAACTTTATTGACTTATATGACTTATAAAAAAATACTTGTCTAGGACGGCATCTTTATAAAAATTTTATTGTCATAGACCTTCAACTTGAGAATAATAAAGAACATGTACAGTTGCATATAATGCAAATATGATATTACCTTAATAATATATCAAATATATGTTTAACGTAAGCCAATATTCAACGAGAATCTTGCATATTTCCAAACTAAACAGTAAAATCGTTTCTAAGGAAGTCCAAAGTTTTACTAAATTACCCCACCAAGTAAATCTCTAAACAATTATTAAGAATAAATTGCAGAATCGTATGAATTATATGATTTTAGGGATATTAATTTGTTGAAAAATAATTTCAGAAAATAATTACAAAGTTAATTGTGTTAAAATGATTATTTTATTTTTAGGTAGATACGAGAAAATACGATTTTCCATTTGCGAATACAATATCCCGATCATGCATAATATTTGCTTACCTATCGACTATCTCCTTTTTTTTCGCAAAGATAACTTAGTATTGTCTTTTTAACTCCTCTCTCGCCGACGTTAACATCCATGATCGATTCCATTGATACATTTTGTAAAGCAAAATGAAGATGCTATCTTTTGATTGCTTGCTTATTAAACAGGAGGCATACCGGAAATAACCTTGGACCGCTTTGTTCCATGCTGTCATATATCGGTTTAAAGGGAAGATAACTGGCTACTATCCCTCATTGACACTGCTGGTCTTGAGCGATCTAAGGAGTGAATATAATCTTTGTATAAACATTTTCATTCGTGTTATACTGATTGTGATTTCAAAAGCTTGAGCCCAGCTTATTCCCATTCTTAAAAAACGAAAAGAAACCAAAAATGGAGATTATTATATGCTCATTGTTGTCTCCGTTAACTTTACATCTTCAGAATCGTGCAGTCTTTTTCGATTCTGACCACCTTTATGCTGCACGACTCGTGTTTCTAAAAATAGTATCATGCGTTAGGAACTACTTTGTAAACAAAACATGTGCACTCATGTCGTAGACGCTTTTGGCTTTTGGCTGATTAGATAAGTTTGTGAATGAACTAAGGAAGCTGTTTCGTCCATTTGAAAGTAGAGATGATAAAGTTAACTATGTGGACGAGTTCACTGAGTCAGAAACGAAACTTTGAAACAAGCAAACAAATGAACATGATACTCGCAATGTCAACAACAAACGTGAGAGGCGCAGTATTTGAAATACCATTCTGATCGTTTAAACAGTTATTTACGAGAAATGTTCGTAACTTTAGAATATAAATAGAATGGTTCAGGCTATGACCAGTGCTCACTAGGGTCTATAACAATAGCATAGAAAAGCACACTGCGGCCGAGGGCTATCACATATTTATCAGAGATGTACAATTTTACAAGACAGTCAAAACACTAAATTGGAGAAAAATGCAACAGAATGTTTAGGTAAGAAGCTAAGAACGTCAGAGCCAATAAGCCAAGTCGACGAAAAAAAGTATTATTTTCTTTGGCTAAATGGACTGTCACACAACAACTGCTTTCATAATTTCCCAGTTTACAGTTTTGATACAATGTTGGGCTAGCAATACAAGACAGATACTGTATGATGCACATCATAGCAGGGGTCCCTCCATCAGAGATCATTTTGATGACAGAACATAAAAATGTCTTCTTTAGCTGGTATTTAAAACGGCAATATATACACTTACATTTATGCAGCTTGAATCTCCTCAAAATTAACTTTCTTAGCTCATTATGCAAATCCGAATGACATGACCCATTTCAGGGAAAATCTGATACACTCCGAAATTGTATTTTAATTTTTACTACATTTCCAACAGAAATCACATTCTCCTTACTGCACTTAATTGAAGCAACCAATCCAGTCCATCATAAAGTAGAAAAACCGAATTGAGTTGGCTCAACAGAAAAACAAAATCCATACATTCCAGACCAAGTGGGAAAGTTGCTTTTTTATTCGTGTTCATTCAAAATATAACTCTAAATTTCAATTTTAAGTAGACCGAAACGAGAATTTTTTCTAACTAATGTCGAGAGAACGACGAAGTTCAAAAGGTAGCTGGGCCTTGCTGTGTTGTTACTGTGTATTGATGAATCTACGGTTGTGTATTTATTTTGAAATGTAGCTGGTAGAGTATTTCATTGTTATTAAGCTTTAAGTAGGAAAACAATATATATATATATATATATATATATATATATATATATATATATATATATATATATATATATATATATATGATAGAAAGGTTACTAAATTTGTATGGGATAATATAAAGTCATTTTGTAGGAGTAATAATGCGCTCCCAATGTCGTGCAGTATTACTCAGAAAGAAAACTTGTTCATCATCATCATCATCATCATCATCATCATCAATCCCTCAACCCGAGAGGTCGTTGGGGCACCACAGTTGACTTTGCAACAAATTCTCTCCATCTTTCCCTGTTCTCTATGCCCTTTGGGAATCTCCAAAGCCCATGCCTATCCACTCCATAATGTTGTTTTCCCACTTCTTTTTCTGTCTGCCTTTTCTTCTGCACCCTCGCACTGTGCCTTGCAAGATTATTGTTGCCAGTCCAGATGGTCTTGATACATGACCATACCACTTCAGTTTGCGCTTTTTTTACAGTGATAAGAAGTCTTCATAGGATCCGATGGCTCGTTGGATCCTGTTGTGGACTTCTTCGTTGGTTACATGGTCAATGTTTGAGATGCCCAAGATCTTGCGGTAGCATCTCGTTTCGAATGTTTTAATCCCTCTTTGTAGATCTCATGTGAGCATGCATGATTCAAAAGCATACAGAAAGATGGATATGACAATCGAGCGCATCAGCCTTATTTTGGAACCAAAAGCAATGTACATGTCTTTCCATATTGGTCTCAACCTTGTTATTGCTGCTCTTGTCTGGGCAATCCCGCAAAGCAGTTCTGATTAGGAGCCAACATCTTTAGGTTAGGTTAGGAGCCAATATAATTGATCCGAAGTACTTGAAGCTTGTGACCCTTTCCAGCTTCTGTCCACTGACTTTTATTTCTGCACTGATGCCATTGGTATTGTTTGTCATCATTATCTTTCTATCCAGGATTCCTTTGTCTTTTCATGCTTTTTCTGATCATGTTGTTTATTTTTCTGTATTTTCTAGCTCTTTCATGATCTTTTTTTTTCCTTTTCAGTTCTCTTCTTTTGTCGCATAGATCAGGGACATCTGTTGTGACTCAATGTTTCTTTGTTCGACGATATTTGCCAATGATCTCGCTAGCTGTGCTAGTCACAGCTGTGTTGAATGTGGTTGTTAAGGACTCTACGTCGTGTCTTGACTGTCCAGGGTTATCAAAGGTGCAAATTTACCACCTATCATTGCTTGGAAGGCTGCTGCGACTTTTGGTTTCTTTCAATTTTTCAAGGTCAAATCTGATTCTTGGTTGGTTACGCTTTTTGATCATTTTCAGTTGGAGGCGAAATGTTGTCATTAATAAATCATGGTCACTTCCAATATCTGCTCCTGGAAAACTTCGTGTTCTGGCGATATTCATTTCTGTGCAGAATCGCTTTCTCACTAAGATGTAGTCAGTCTGGTTGTGATGTTGTCCATCTGGACTGTGGCAGGTCCATCTTCTAGATGCTTTGTGAGGGCCGAATGTGTTAGCTAGCACAAGGTTGTTGTAAGCAACAAAACTTGTTCATGTTTTCCCATACAAATAGAGTAATCTATAATTACCCTTCGTTATCCTATGCTGGCAGCAAGGACGTGAAATACTGTACATTAGACAAAATCATAAGTATTGGGAACATATGTGAAGAGCACCGGATGTCAGTATTTGAAAGATCTCTGACGTGAAAGAAATTAGCAGTAACGAATATGCAACTGTCTCTTTCAGTAGCGAGAAATATGGTAAGAAGGCGTTTACCATCTGTTTCAGTAGCGAGAAGCATGGTAACGAGGCGTTTAAGCGTTTTGACACAGCGGTGATATATTACTGTTCATTTCTTGTTACCATTCGTATGGAAAGCCATGATGTGAAGATCAACAGACACCGGCGTAGAATCAATGCAGACAAACATTCTCGGGTGTGCATTCCATGTCGTAAAGACAAATAGACATGGAGTTTGGAATCCGTGTCGATTTATAACACACACAAATCCGTCTGCTGAAGTTTCATTGAGATGCATGACTAGACTTTTTACGCAGTTTTGTGCGTCTAATATATAAATTAATGTTCATACACAGGTTTCGCATGTACAGTTCTGACAGGAAAGAAATGATTTTCTTCCTCAAAGAAAAAGTCAATTTTCTTCCAATGCCTGATCACTTAAACCACTGGTGGGTTTCTCCAAGTGTCAAAAAGTAATGAAGTCATGGCTAACCAAATGCTTTTCTCTAGCGAATATACGAATATTCTTTATCATATTTCGAAACTCATTGTAAATCGCCACTGACGACAATAATATGACTGCATAGGAGCTTTTAATCGTAAACATAGCATGGTAAAATTATTCATAACTGTAGGATTTATGTATATAAAATCAATTGTTTTGACCACAGCCATATAGCAGTATCTCATTTAATAATTTTTATTTTTTTATTTTTCATAAAATTCAATCTGAACCAATGGCATAGCAAGCGCCCAATCAAACATCGCAACTGGGTTGAGGGGAAGGGATAGGGGAGTACAGGCCCAGTGGTTATCAAGAAATATATTTTCTGTCTGAGCAGAGACCCCATAAGCAGCTTTGCATGGAGATGGCAGAATATCTTGTGTGTGTGTGTGTCTATATATATATATATATATATATAT